>CAJQZP010001572.1:0-110285 GCA_907164705.1 Parnassius apollo
TCACCTTCCATTTGCCGATGATATAATCCTTATGGCAGAATCGCTGGTGTCAAAGCATTATGCCCAATGATCTCATTAGTGTCTCCCAATGGAAGTGGAAGTGGAATGTGGATAAATTTGTACTAAATTATTACAACTGAAAGGAGCAGCTTCATAATTTACCACCAAATAGAATAGCTATTAATGAAGAGAATCAAAATCAATCATCGAAATCAAAGAAATGTTACAGGAAGAGAAACGGTTCTCAAGAAACATCATCATCATCATCATACATTATCCGCCGAGATAAAGATAAACGAGGCCATCGTCTGATTAAAATCAGCATTTGCGACACACAGCAACTTAACGAGCAAGTAGAAAATGTCATCCACGACCTTAGTGCTAATATAGGTGTTCAATATGTTGTGGATTCAATGTATGATGAAGTGTTAGATGCTACAAATTTATGTAATGTTACTTGTAAAATATAATAAAAGTTGTACATTGAATTTTATGGTTGTTTTAATATGTATCATTATTATTCAATTGTGTAGAGGAAAAAAGAAAAAGACATTTATTGTTACAATTTTATAATAGGGTAGACATCTATGGCGTCTAGGAAAAACATTTTGGCGGTGGAGGCTGTTTCTCCTACCGTGTATCTTCCGTTCCATTCGACAAGCGTACCCAGTTGAGTCTGTCGTTTAACGAATGAAACCGGACGCTTCTAATAGTCTGGCCTTCTTTATATTTTTATTGCGGCTTCTTTGGCTAGTTTATCTGCTCTCTCGTTTCTCTCCAATTCTGCGTGAGCTTTAATAAAAAAGTTTGCGAGATTTCCCTTGCTTGCTTATTTATGTTTATTCTAGTGTCTGCCCCTAGAAGATGGAGGGAAATGCTTTTGTACAACCGCCCGGAGAGCAGACATTCAGTCTCTATATATGTTACAGTTTTGTGCCGGGTCTTTTAGAGCGTACCTAGTTGTTTTCAAAATGGATAGCTTAATTCAGCCTAAAAGATGGTGCAGAAATTGCCCATCTTTGGTTTTCGGCTACTCGTCTCCGGTAAATCTTTCTAAATGGATAACGCAGCGCTGACTTTCCCCTCGACCTTACTGCCGTTCGATATATATTTTGGCGCCTTTGTTATCATGTTGGTCCATTTATGCCTCGTCAACCAGACATATGTATTGCAGGCCATATCCGTCTGTAGGGGGTGCTACCCCTTACTTTCTTATGTCTTTGCGTATTCGGTTTTGCCCTCCATATCTCGATCCTCTACCACTCGCCGGGAAAAACTTTTCTTCTTTCATAAAACAAGGCTGATTCCTGGACCCTCAGATCCAAAGAAGCAGCCCAGCAGGAAGCAGAGCCGAATGTGGAGAAACAGTTCTGTACTATTTAATTATTTTTGCAAAAAACCGCGTTGCACCATGTCTAATTGTTTTTTAATCATTTGTTTATTTATTGTTGGTGCTCATGCGCTAGTCGCATACAATACTATCGGCTCTACTACTAGCTAGCTCCAATAAGTTTTTGCAGCTCTACACAGCTGTCGATATAGGTTCCGTACCTTACAGCACACATTCTTCACGTGCGTGTTGAAGGTCAGCCTTTCGTCCACTGTGAGGCCGAGGATTTTAATTTCTTTGGACAATACAATGCTTTCGCCACCCGTTTCCAGAAATGATGAGTCGTTTTTTAAAGTAGGCAACGCTATTAACATTACTAATATTGCCGTTAACCACTCCTGGTAAGCTTAAAATGCTTGTGTTAGGAGTGGTTCACGACAGTAGTTCAATGGCGGATTCAAACACACGACCTTTTCAGTTCGCTGTCCGCCACCCTGTCGTGAGGCTAGTGTCGCTTCTTTAGTTATATTTGATCTTATTTATGATAATCATGGCTTTCATTTTTTTTGTGAAGCGAATTCAAATTTACTTTTGATTCTCTACTTCTGAACATGTGCGGGGACTGTATTAGCTTTTCCTGCAATTCCAGTGCCTTGTTTCCAGAGAAAATCAGGACCACATCGTCTGCGAAAGTCTAACAGTATGCCCCTTTGTCCTTTTGTTTCATTGCCTAGTAAGCCCTTCACGCACCCTATCGTGGTCTTAAACCATTCTGCCCCTGAATAGTTGACACACACAGATCTATCCTCAAACAGCTATCAGTCACCTCAAGTTTACAGGACATCTGGTCCGTGCAAGTCCACATCGTATAGCTGGCCACCAAGCGTTGTCAAAGGCTTCCTCTATGTCAAGTGATACGAGAACGACCAATTTTTTATCTTTAATCATGGTTTTTATAAGCTGTATCATGTCATAGAGGGAGTCTTCGGTATTAAGCTGTGGCATAAAGCCGTATTTAATTTTGCTTATTTAGGTACGATGTGTCATTTTATTCTTCTTGTTGTCATTTTCTCTAATATTTTTCCTAGTACAGGCAATAGCCCAAATGGCCTATTTTATTTGGATTGCGCTCTTTCTCAGGTTTTCGTAGAACTTTCCATTTTTTAGGGAAGTATGCAAGATCTAGACATTTATTGGCTATTGCCAAGAACAGTGCCAGGCTTAGAACAATGGCTGTTGCGCAAATATTGGCCGTGAGACCATCATCTCCTGGAGCTTTCTCGTGATTAAAGCCGGACACGACCCACAGTAGCTCTTCCACCCTAAAATATAGATCACTTTAATCATCAAACGACTCTCTGTTCACTGTTCTTGCTGCTTGTCTTATCAGCCTGTGTTCCGCGTCATCACCGTGATTTTTATCATCCCTATAGAAGCTCTCTGTCAGGACTCTTGCATATTTAGTCCTCACGGGTGACAACGCATCTGCATTGTCATTTGTTTTTTATTTGTCATTGTTTTGTAATCGAGGATAGATGTACTCGTAGATGTCTATCAGTCTCAAAAACCACTTACCATCAGGTGGACTATGTGCTCGTTTGTCACCCTATCCTATAAAAAACACTTTATTGCATTGATATATACTCAACGGACTATTGAGTATTAAACATAGGTAATTGACATAGATACTGATTGATTTTAAATCACACAAAATGCATAGTTCGTCCAGTCAATCTATCAGTATTTATTTGTGGGCAACATTTTGAAATTCTTTTTCGACAATCTCTACATTGAGGGTTTAATTACCCATCATTATAAATCAAATAAAATACCCACATATATAATAAAAACAAATCCGTAACGAAAAAACAAAACATTTTAAAAATGTATTTGATTTTATAACAACATAAAATTACTAGAAAAGGAATTAAGAAAACAATTTTAACTAAACTATTCTGTTTAAGGTGACCGTTCGTACACTAACATTATCAGCAAAAGCACTGTATTCTGAACTTCTTTTCAAGAGAACGTAAGTTTGCGTATAATCCAATATATTGTACTTGATACAATATGCGACAGCAAAGGCGACACGAGCATTCATTTCCAATTCAAAATCGCTTATGGTTTTTTCTGAAAAAAAAACCATATCACTATCAATGCAGGTGGTACGACTACTATTCTAGGAATCCTTCTGGGAAGATGAACCACTATCTTATCTATTTCTACCCCCAAAGAGCGGTCCCTGTATGTGTGTGTTCAAGTCTGAGGGGTACAGAACCATTATAATTAAAAAAAGGTTGTTAGAAATTCCATCTTAGTCTTCAGAGGTGACAACGCATCTGTCTCCTCTAAGCCTTCTTTGCTTGGAATTGGTTGTATGGGACTGCAGCAGCAACTAACAGTCAGGTGGACTGTTAGTTCATTTTTTACAACAAAATCCTCTTTGTGCTTTTGATTCACGGGTCGAGCCAAAATCAATTATGGGGATTTTGTGTTAAGAAATTCTCATAGCAAACAGGAGTTAGGGAGCTAATAGTGTTTACCCCGTGCCTTTGAAAACACGTAAAGGCGTTAGTCTTGCGACTGATAATTCTCTGACCGTGTAGGATTGCCGTTCCATTCGTTATATTCATAATGAGAAAGAGAAAATAAAGATTGTAAATGAGCTTGCGCGAATACACACGCACTATAATCCTATCCCACGCAGATGGCTAGTCTCCGTTGAAACTGGCCGTAGTGACCACAATTCGTTCTGTAGTACATTGTTACTTTTAATTTATTTTCACGTTAAGTATTTATTACTATTGCTTTTGTATAATATTTCTTGATCTTGTGTTGCAACACTACTGCTATCGCTTTTGAAGATTATTTATTGAATTTGTTTTGCATTTGTTACATAATAATTTCCTACACCACTTTACTATAATAAAAAGATACGGGTACGCCTATGCACTATTTTGAGCACATAGCTTACCTGATATGTTAGTGGATTATGTAGGATATACGCGCATCATATACCTCGGCCCATAGACATCTGCATTTATAATTGATCAAAAATTAATACGAGTATGTAGATTCGTTGTCACTCCAGAAGGCTAAGATGGAATGCTTCGTTACCAGTAAAATGGATCTTTAGTTCTCTTCACTCACCATACGAAATACAGTACTATTCGGCTATTTGTGTTATACAGCGTAGCTCTACTAAGTAAAAAAGACGGTAATGAAGACAAATTTAGATATTCAAATCCACCATAACATTACCATCGTATATAATGGGTATAATTCCTCTATAAATCTGTAGTTTTCTAGCGATAAAAGGGTCACAGCTTATAGTCAATATTACAACTTCAGGTGCTATGTGAGCTAGATGACGCGCTGTGCTTCCAGTCACTGTGGGAACGATTATCACTGTAGATTGCGTCTGTTTTGCTGCTAACGCAGAAGCTATGCAACATGCTTCTGCAGCATTGACGGGCATCTTTACCTTGAAGCAAATTTATAATTATAATTTCAACACATTTTCAGTTCAAAACTTTTTACATTTCATGACACACGTCAGGCACGTCGCATTGTCGCGGCTCCGAAGTGAAGAGCTCTTTGGTTTGTTATAAAATAATAACTCTTAGTAATAATGTGTGTGAAAGGCTCTTAGAGTACCATCATAACATAGCGCCAGAAACGCTTCCGCATCTATATATAAGAAAAAATAAGAAAAGAGTAATAAAATCCGGTAATGTAATTATTACATACATTAGGGATCAGAGGTCTCTTTAGTTATTCTTTGTGAAATAAAATTTAATCAACTTTTGATATTTTCGTACAGTGTTGCCTATTGGGTTTAATTCTAATCTATACAATATACATTAAAATAAAATTGCAGTGTTTTTTTTTTATAGAATATGGGTGACAAATGAGAACACAGTTCAGTGGTAAGTGGATGCTGTGGCTCATAGACATCGACATTTATCCCCGATTAAGAATCAAAACGTAGATGCGTTATCACTATATAAGGACTAAAATGGAATGCCTCGTTTCCAGTAAAAAGGATCTCCGGATCTCTATACTTGGCATACGAAACACAGCAGCATTACGCTGCTATTTTACGCTGGTATTCTGTGAGAGCGTGGTCCTTCCCCGGTCGAGCCAACCCATTCCTGCTACAACTATGATATAGCTGGAGCGTGGAACAAAGGTTCTCGAGTGGCAGCCTCGTACCGGTAGGCGAAGTGTAGAGCGATCCCCCGGTAGATGGAGTGACGACCTGGTAAGTCATGCAGGAAGTGGCATGGATGCAGGTGGCTCAGGACCGTGCTTTGTGGCACACCTTGGGGGAGGCCTATGTTCAGCAGTGGACTTGTAAAGGGCTGTAATGATGATGATGAGGGGATTATTTGCATGCGATAAGACATTAATAAACCATTTGTTAAATTTTGTTCGTCAGTTAGGGCTAATCTTCGTTATTGCTGAACTGTTAGTGATGAAACTTCACAAATAGATATAAATGAATGACAAGAGTGGTCTTATCTGCATATTTTATCCATGGAGACTTTTTGTGAAATGAAAAAATTGGTTAAATTCATGGTCACTAATGCTTATTTAAAAAATTCTAAATCTAAAAAAATCTAAATTCTGCGTAATTCCTTCTTTCATTAACCGAATCAATAGCTATAAGCTGATGTTTGTTACAGGCGTCATCGTAGACACTGGACGCTATAATAGTAACTAACACTAAAACTGCCGCCAGTTATGTTTTGAAGTCAATTTCTCTTCTCTCATACACATTCGTCTTCATACACATTAAAAATAAAATCTCATAATTTATTTTTATTATTGATCGTAAGAAAACCTCCTCAAGTATTCTCCAGAAGTTCAACTCTCTCATCTCAGATTCGACAGATTTACAGACTGAAGTCAACACATTCATGGCGATTATTAAATGTGAAGGATCTTCTAGCTCTTTTAACACAAAACCGTTGCCTTCTAAAGCTGCATTTGTAATATCGAAAATATCTTGATCAAGTATTATTCCTTTCTTCATACTTCCTGCTAAAATGTTGCCAGATATAAAGAAGGGTTTTCCTCGCTGCAAACAATTATTATTTTTAGTTTTATTTACTTTAATGCTGTATATCTTACAAAGAATATTTGCATTCATTTTGAAGCATTCATTACCTGTCGGCATTTTGCGCCAATTTGGCGTTGTATAGCGGTCATCCGGTGTTTATTAAGAATTTCATATGTTAAAAATTCTCTTGCTAATATAATTCCGTCAGATCCCTATTTGAAAATATAATAATTATATATATAGAGCTAGAGCTATTTTAATGACATAGTTAACTCATGCTACCTTCAGCTTAAAATTATTTATTTTTGCTCCGATATACGTAATAAGTATTTACATTATCTTGAAATTATTTTATATAAAACGATGGTGACAAACGAGCACACAGTCCACCTGATGGTAAATGGGTGCTGGGTCCCATAGATCTATCTTCAATTAAGAATCAGTAAGTCGATGCGTTGTCACCCCTGAGGATTAAGATAGAATGGCTTGTAAACAGTAAAAAGAATAACTGGTTAGATAACCAGTTATTCTTTTTACTGTTTTACTTAGTGCAGACGCATTAAGCATAAAAAACTCAGAAACATTAAGCTGCTATTTTATGCTAACTCATTCGTGGTACAAGCATAATATAGCTACAGCAAGGCGCTACCAAGCTCTATATGGACTATCTGTATGAGGTGGTAGTACTGCCACTTTCACTATTGAATTTAGGATTTTTTATTAAATTAGTATTGACGACTTTTATAATCTAGCCTGAATAAATAGAATTGAATCATTTTTATTCAATATTGGTTACATCTAATTCTTATTGAAAGTCATTTTTTACTTTTACCTCTGGTTCGGAAAAAACTCTGTCCTGGTAAGAATCAGCAAAAAACCCAATACAATATAATATTTATACAAATAATATGGAAACATTTAGAAACAGCATGGTAGCGATCATCTAATTCCTGGGGATTATATTATCAATCGTGTACTCTTTAGTATTATATAATAATCTTTATTAAACAGCCCTTATTTAGTAAAATTAAATCGTAACCATAGAATACTATAATACACAATAGAATGGCTGTCAACTTTATTTTGTATGAGGCTTGGCGTCATCAAACCCGTTTCGCTGTGTTGACAGACTGGATAAATTTACACATTTTAGACTTTTGATTAATGTTATTAATGCTGTTTATTAGTAAATAGGGTGCCATTTGGCATTTTCTAAATAATTTGCATGCGAAATTTGGAAACGATTGTAACGTCAAAACACATCTCGTGTTGACATTTATACGTGTGAATTGACGTGTTAGTGACATTTTAGTGGCTACGCGGGCTCCGCCTACTCCCCCGTTCTATTATGTATGTATTATAGTATTCTATGATCATAATAAAGCAAATGTTATAAACCAATTAAGATTAAAACAACTTAGTAATTTTAACATATTATTGAATACCTCGATAATCGCATCAATATTGTCTAAGCCTTCCTGCTCACAAATAGTGCTAATAATTTGTGGTATCCAATCTTTATTAAAGAGTTTCCTTACTTTTTCTATAGTTTGCAAACGACGAACCGAATTGATAATGATAATATCAAGCTAAAGGATTAGAATTCAAAACAGATTTTAGATTACCATAGAATTATAACACTTAGAAGTCTAGTCCGGGCAAACGGCTCGTTAGTGCATTATTGGTAGAACTGAGTTCCGAAAAAGCTGAGAGATATCATAATTCTTCATCATCATTACAGCCCTTTACAAGTCCACCGCTGAACATAGGCCTCCCCAAAGGTATGCCACAAAGCACGGTCCTGAGCCACCTGCATCCATCGACTTCCTGCATGTCTTACCAGTTCGTCACTCCATCTAGTGGGGGGTCGCCCTACACTTCTTCTACCGGTACGAGGCTGCCACTCGAGAACCTTTCTTCCCCTATCGGTTATCGGTTCTTCGAGCTATATGGCCGGCCCATTGCCACTTCAGCTTACTAATCCGTTGGGCTATGTCGGTCACTCTGGTTTTACTGCGGATATCCTCATTTCTGAGTCTATCACGCAGAGAAACTCCGAGCATAGCCCTCTCCATAGCTCGCTGAGCGATCTTGAGCATCCTCACACGGCCAGCAGTGAAGGACCACGTCTCTGATCCGTAAGTCATCACTGGCAACACGCACTGGTTGTACACTTTAGTTTTCAGAGATTGAGGTATACAAGACGAGAAGATGTGTCGTAATTTCCCGAACGCTGCCTAGCCGAGTTGAATCCGTCGATTGACCTCTCGGTCGAAGTTGGACTTACCTAGCCGGACTATTTGTCCCAGGTAAACGTACTCAACAACTTCGAGCTTAGTGCTCCCAAAACTACCGGCATAGGTGTGACATGGACATTAAACATGATCTTTGTTTTGTCCATGTTCATCTTAAGACTATCCGTTGGGAGGCACTATTGAGGTCATTGAGCATAGTGCTTAAGTCCTCCAGCGATTCTGCCATAAGGACTATATCGTCGGCAAATCGAAGGTGAGTGATGTACTCGCCATTGATGTTAATACCGTATCCTTTCCAGTCCAGTAGCTTGAAAACATCTTCCAATGCAGCGGTGAAGAGTTTCGGCGAAATAACGTCACCCTGTTTTACACCTCTCTGCAGTTGGATAGGTTTCGTACTCTGGTTCTGTACTCGGATAGCCATCGTAGCCCTACTGTACAAACACTTCAGCACTTCGATATACCGATAGTCAACTTGGCACCGCTGAAGAGACTGTAGCACCGCCCAAATTTCGACGGAATCAAAGGCTTTCCCATAGTCCACATACGCCAGGCAAAGTGGCAGATTGTATTCTTCAGACTTCTGTACAATTTGCCGAAGGGTATGTATGTGGTCTATGGTACTGAAGCCTTTTCGGAAACCGGCTTGTTCGGGAGGCTGGAAGTCGTCGAGTCTGCATACGAGACGATTCGTAATGACTCTCGAAAACATCACGTAGACGCGGCTCGGAAGGGATATCGCTCTGTAGTTCTTCAAGAGGGCGTTGTCACCTTTCTTGAAGAACAAGACCACCGCACTTCTGCTCCACGCCTCCGAAGTAGTGCCACCATGGAGGACGGAATTAAAGAGCCTCTGAAGGACTTCAGGTACCGGTTTTCCACCCGCTTTCAGAAGCTCCGCTGTAATTCCATCCTCGCCCGGGGACTTGCCGTTTTTAAAGTGCTGGAGAGCCATTTTAATCTCGCTCAGACTGACGTCCAGCATATCATAGAAATAGTGTCGGATAAGACCCGCTCTCGGATCGTTACTTACACTTGCGTGTGGCTCCAACGATGATGTGTACAGCTGCCCATAGAACCTCTCAAACTCACTCAAAATCTCAGGTGTCCCGGAAACGATGCTGCCACACTCAGTCTTCAGCTTTGACAGTTGGCTCTTACTGGCAGACAGATCTCTGGCAAAGACTTTGGTGCCCTGGTTCCGCTCAATCGCTTCTTTAATACGAGCAGTATTAAAGTTGCGTAAGTCTCGCCGCATGCATTTGGAGATCTGTCTGTTCAGTTGCCTGTATGCTGTCAAATCTGTTGACGATTGCAGCCTCATCTCCCATTTAACAGCCATGAGATTAAGAGTGTGATCGGAGAGCTTTTGTGTTCTTCTGCGGCCAGTCTTGCAGAACTTAGCTCCGACCGCATGGACAGTTTCCACGAGCTTGTCATTCATATCGTCCACTGCATTGCAATCTTCTAGGCACTAAAAGCGGTTACGTAACTCGAGCTGAAAGGTTTCGGGATTCTGGATTAGAGCACGAGGGGGACGGAGCGTTGACTTCATTAGACGAGACCTCTCCAACTTAACGTTTAGGTTCAGTGTGCCTCTAACCATTCGGTGATCGCTGCCAGTTTTCTCCCTTGCGATCACTGAGACATCACTGAACAGTTGGCGTCTGGTCGTCACAATGAAGTCAATCTCATTTTTTGTCGAACCGTCGGGGCTCGACCAGGTCCACTTCCTGTGGGGCCGCTTCTGGAAGAAAGAGTTCCTCATAAAGAGTCCCTCTTTCTCCATAAAGTCGGCCAGCTGCTGGCCCCTTCGGTTCCGTTGCCCTACTCCAAATTTCCCCACCTTCAGCTCACCGCTTTCATTTGTGCCTAGTTTTGCGTTGAAGTCTCCCATCAACACCATGTAGTGGGTTTGGGAGGAATGCATGGCTCTGGAAATATCCTCCTACATTTCCTCCACCTCTTCATCGGGATGTGCCGAGGTTGGTGCGATGACCTTCAACGAATACCGTTTGGTGATTCTGAGTATCAGGTACGCGACCCTCATCGACACACTCCCAATCTTTACAAAGTTGTTGACGAGAGACTTGTGGACGATAAATCCGACACCTCCTTGGGACAGATGGTCGCCCTCCCGGTGATAGAACAAGTTGCCGGACTCGAGGATTACCGTGTCCTTCCCTCCCTCTTCGGACCTCGGATAACCCAATAATATGCCAGCGCAACTTGTCTACCTCTTCTTCCAACTCCAGTATCTTCTCGTCAGTCCTCAGAATGCGTGCGTTATATGTTGCCAGGTCGAGTCGTCGTAGGTGGCAGCCGAACCTCCACCGGAGATTCTTAGCACCCCCTGCTCCGCCGTTACCACGGTAGCCACCGTAGCCAGGAATAGCGGGGCCGCCGGGGACTGGGGGCCGTTTGTTTGCGTCGTTACTCATGGGGGGATATTTGCCATAGTTGCCACGCTTGGCGAGCGGGTTGGCAACCGCAGTTTTTATTATATCATTGCTGTTATCAGGAAGATGCTGCTGCCCATCTGCCTGTCTCTCTCTGTCACCTCTTACGACACCCACGGGAAGATATGGGGTAGTGGATATTCTCAACCGCCACTAGACGGCAATATCATAATATCGTGATCCAAATCATTGAAGAAATAAAAAATTAACTCTAACTGTATTTTAAGAATAAAAGAACAAAATGGATGCAGTTAGATCAGGACCATAGACCGACCGTAGACTCATGTTTATCAGTGGTATTATTAAGGGCTAAAATTATTGTGTTTTAAATTGAATTTGATTCGCTACTTGTTTTAATATTAATTAAATACGCGGTTGAGCCACGCTGACGCGCAGGTGAGGATAACGCTCGCACTGATTTTGTACGTGGTAGAGCCATGCTGCAGTTATATTAGTAGTATAGTTGTAGCACGAATGGGTCGGCTCGACCGGGGAAGGACCACGCTCTCACAGAATACCAGCGTGTAATAGTAGCTTAATGCTGCTGTATTTCGTATGGTGAGTGTAGAGAACCGGAGACCCTTTTTACTGGAAACGAGGCATTCCATCTTAGTCCTCACGGATGACAACGCATCTGCATTTTGATTCTTAATCGAGGATAGATGTAGATGTCCATGGGCCACAACAACCACTTACCATCAGGTGGACTGTGTGCTCGTTTGTCACCCTATCCTATAAAAAAAACTGAATACGAGGTTTAAATAGCAGCATGTTTCTGCTGATTTGTGTGGTGAATGACGAGAACCTTTTTATCAGTAACGAGGCCCTTATTCTTCGTGAAAACATACCTTTGTTTATATTTTTAATGTAGCTATAGGCAACATCATCTATCAATAATCACATAATTGTGTGGTCAATTTTGTGCGAGATTTATTTGAAATATCGTAACTAAGTATACCATAAAAATGTAATATTATTTAATTAAACTTAAGCACTTAACTGAAAACTCCTTTGCAAATTCAATCATACTTAAGTCAAATTTGGATAGTGGTGGTTTTGTATGCTTAATTCCACGCACACAGAGAAATTCCATATTGCTAATTAACCCTCCTTGAATGATTTTACATTTGATAGTCTGTTCATCAATCACTTCCGAACAAAACATTATCACTTTTCCACAGCCTAAGGTTATTTCAGTCCCAGCTTTGATCAGTTTGAATGTATATTGATCATCCATGAACAGTTTGTTTTTAGTGCATTTGTTCCAGTATTTTTTATCACAAGTGATATCTATCATGTCATTTTCTTTTAACTCAATCTCTATCATACCTAAATCCTAAAACAATAATTTACATCAAGTCATTTTGAAATCATAACTTTAAAGTGTCTGTGTATAATCGCTATTAATTTTGCTTTCCTTAACCGTAACAGCCTATCAAAGGCCCATAGCTGAACTTAGGCCTTCCCGATAGATTGCCTTAAAGGGGGATACTGACCATAGTTGCCACGCTTTGTAAGGACTAGCAGCTTCATATTTTTTATTGTTATTAAGAAAAACGGTGCTGTTCATTTCCTTGTTTGCCTTCTTCTGTCGCCTCTTTTGATATCCACAGGGTGATATGGGATAGTGAAACTAAGAATTTTGAAATAATTGCATAAATTAAGCACAGAATAACATACATATAAACATTTAGCAACTTACTTCGAAGACTCCAGTTTTTATACAAGCATTTGGCACATCAATAGAAATTGCAATCGGCCAGGTTGGAACATCATATTTTACACACATAGCTTTCACCGCTTGCTTAAACTTCGCTAATAATACTATTTTATCGTTTCTAGTTAGCTTGGTCATTTTGAATCTTACAATACGCAGACCCAACTCTATAAAATTTTCTATATCAATGGAAGTTAAGCTTGTTCCGTCTGCGACATAAACAATCAATATTATATATATATTGTATTTAAATTTTACGAACAATTGAAATTAATGATAAATATATTGTCAATTGTTTCTCTTTTAAAATAAGGAAATATTCCGCACATCTGCGTACCAAAGTCAGTATCTACGGGCTTTTCGTGTTTGCAAAATGAAATGGAAAAAATATCTAGTCGCGTCTATCGCAAAACAAGGTTTTTGTTTTATAGAACAAGGGTGACAAAAAAACACAAATTCCACCTGATGGTAAACGTATACGTCCTCGTCATCGTAACGTATCGTCCTCGTAACGTAAACGTCCATAGATCATTTATTCTCGATTAAGAATCATTTATTGCAAACTCGAAAGGTCTTGTGTTCGAATCCGCCACGTTGTGGACCACTCCTAATACAAGCATTTTAACCTGGTACCTGGTAAGCTACCAGGAGTGGTTAAATGGAATAATAGCATTGCTTGTATTTAAAAAAAATCATTCTCGATTAAGAATCAAAACTTGTGTTGTCACCTGGGGTCTTAATAAGAATACCTAGTGATCAATAAAAACCGTAATTGGTTTTCGGCACTCATCATACGAAAAACAGCAAACTTAAGGTGCTATTTTATGCTAGTGTTATGTAAGAGCGTGATCCTTCCCCGATTGAGTCGAACTATTCATGCTGCAGTCATGTTATATCCGCAGCGTGGGTCTACGACTTTGAATTTAAGGTAGTTGTTTATTGAGGGTGTAGGTGTTTCCTGAAATGGTTCCTACTCGACCACAGTTTCCGAAAAAAGATCAAGTCTATATCTATTTTTTCTTCGATAGCTTGTAAAAGTCTACTGCAGGATATTGACATGTTAATGCTGTTGCTCGTCGCCGGTACTGTCCTTTATCGAAGGCACAAAACCTTTCAGCCATTTCTCATGGTTGCTTGTTACGGCTCGAAATAGCGTGATGAATTCAGTTACCCGCCGTCTCATGACCTAGGTTTTCAACCTACGCAGGTCTAGTGAATCGTAAACGAAACTGCTGATCATGTGTACTTGAAGTCAAATCCCGTTTCGGGCCAAAAATGAATTTTTGGATATTCTATTAAAAATTCTTAGAAGAGACCTGGAGCCAGGAAAAAGTCCGTGTTGTTAAGGGTTAAGGAAATTGTCTCGAAAAATCACGTAACGCTGGTTGGCCCAGCGTCTGATCCCTCTCCGTTCTTATCGAGCTGCTGTTCCATTTACTGACAACCCGGATTAAGAGAATTTTGGGACCATCCACGCACCTGAAGCTGCCTAACTACCACATCTACAGGCCAACCGGCCTGTAGATGTGGTAGTTAGGCAGGTCAATCCTCAGGGAACCGCCTTTAGAGGCACGGCGGTTCTAGTGAGGAGATATATCATCCATCAAAAACTAGACCTGCCAGATTACCAATTGATGCACTCTATCCGCATATAAATGGAGATGGCGGGCGAGGAACTAAGGATCTTTGCAGCATACTACCTGCCAAACATTCCATTTTGATTTTCAGATATTTCAACGATAATCAAAGACACTTATCATAAACATATACTCAAAATACCCGGCCTGAAGATCTAGAACCAACGCACGTCCCTACGAACCACCTTTAATGTCCGGATGGAGTAGACATCGTGTTCTCTAGGAACGTCAACTGCCCGATAGTGGTAGAGGTGCTGTACACTCTGATTTCTCAGCACCTCCTGATTTTGTTCACCCTTAGACTTAAAGCGGTGACTATGCTGCCTAGAGCTTATAATTCCAAGATTGACTGTGGGTTCTACAAACAACATCCATATAAGAGGCCTCCATTACACACACAGATTAACTCAACCGATATATGGAATACATATATATGATATATATGGTATGGATGTAGGATCAATGAAGTCCTCCACCCGGAAAGGGAGAGAAGAGCTGTCGCAAAAGATATGAGTGTAGCTCAACCACAAAAAATCGCTGATAATGATCTGGACGCGCTCTCGTTAACTAAAGACTAAAGACAAAACTGAAGCAGCTGACGCATGAACCATCGGTTGCAATCTAGGCCCAAAAAGGAAAGGTCTGGGAGTAGCGCATCCGAAAAGCGGAAGAGCTAGAGGCGTCGCTCTACAAATTTAGCCAACAAATAACAAAAACTAGACCCCGTCTGCCCGCTTACCAACAACGCGGGCGGGCGTTGTTATGAGGCCAAAGATAGAGCGGATATCCTAGTAGAGCATTCGAGGAGCAATTTATACCGAACCCAGCATTTGCGGAGTTCATGGAGCTTCATGCCCAATGAGAGCCGCATACGGGATTCTTGTCGTCGCCCGCACCACCGCTCACAGTAGGCTGGTTCATCTCTTACGTTGAACTTCAGAGGACAGTAACCCGCTTGCAACCAAGTCTTGATAGGTCAACTCTACAATGGTATATTGTGGATTTCCCACATCTCGGAGAACTGGGAAGACGGCAAAGTGATCGTTCTGCCAAAACCCGGGAAGATCAGGCGTAGAGCAGCTAGTTACAGGCCGATTACTCTGCTACTGCACATAGCCAAAGTACTGGAAAGATTACTACTAAGATCAGTCCGCATAAAAACGTGCATGCAAACGTGCATACAACTTCGGGCGGAACAACATGATTTAGGTGGGATCACTCTACAGCTACACAGCTGAACAAGGTGCTGCACTAAGTTGCGGCTGAGCATAACCACGGTAACATATCATTGGATGTTTTTCTCGAAATAAAGAAGCCGCAGAGGGTAGCACTCTGCATTACTTTATAAAATGGAAGCATACACGAGTATCCCTCCTGCTATGCTGTAGTTAGTAGCGTCATTTCTAGCGGACAGGATGTTCTACGTCTGTGTCGAGGATGCCGAGTCCGCAAGGAAGCCAATAAGAGCCGGCATACCACAGGGTAGCTGGCGGCTGGCTAAATTTGGCGGCTGGAACTAATTCGAACAATTCCTCAGAACACTCCCCATAGTAGATACGATAGAAAACGCAAAGAGATGCAACATCCCTACGCAGCACCAGTGAATCGAGCCGATCAGAAAGAACTCGGTCGTCGACGATTCGAGTCGCTTTGCGCTGGATGCTCTCAAGTGGAAGGAGCTGTTACTGGGGTGCCCCGGCCCAGAGATGAAAACAGTATTCCACGTGAGGCCTAACTTGCGCTTTATAAAGTTGCAAGCGACGTGCCGGCATGAAATACTGTCTCGCTCTGCTGAGCACGCCAAGCTTTTTAGGGGCCAATCTGGTCTTCCCCTCCAAGTGCCCACAAAACTGCATACTATTCGATATGTTGACGCCGAGGATTGTGATACCAGCTGAGGCAGCAAAGGGAGTGCCATCAAACTGAGAAGATACGACAAAGGGCTTCTTTTTAGCGATTAAAGCGAAAACTTGTGTCTTCTGGTAATTGAATTGGACTAGATTTAGTCGCCCCCAATCCGAGACTTTGTTAAACAAAAACTCGACTTCTGACATAAGTTTGTTCCGGTACTCGGCGACGATTTCCCGAGAACTATTGGCACGGCATTTGTATAGGACATTACCAGTGCTGTCGTCTACATAGCAATGAATGTTATCAGTTTCCAACATATCATTGATATGCAGAAGAAACAGTGTTAGTGATAGCACGCAGCCTTGTGAAATACCAGCGTTAATAGGCTTGTAATCAGAGCATCTACTGTCTACTACGACCTTGATGCTCCAATTAGCAAGAAAACTAGTTATCCAATTGCACAATTTCTCTGGAAGCCCATAGGAAGTGAGCATCGAAAAAAGCGCTTTGTACCAAACCCTATCGAAGGCCTTCGCTATGTCCAAACTAACGGCCAATGCTTCCCCCTTGGACTCTACTGCCTCCGCTTATCTATGAGTAAGGTAGGCCAGAAGATCACCAGCTGATCGACTACGACGGAAACTGTATTGGCGGTCAATGATCAGCTGGTGATCGTCAAAGTACCTCATGAGCTGGCAGTGTACGATAGACTCCATTATTTTGGATAAAGATTATAGGATATATATTAGAGAGAGAGATTAGAGAGTAATAGGCACCGATGTCGCAGATTGATGAACTTAGACCAAAGTCGTATTAAAATCCACCAAATTTTACACCAACTAGCGGCGAACGGAGGAAAAAAAATATAAATGAAAATAAAAACCCCGTTCGTCGCCTTAGGCTCCCACGACTGGGGAGTAGTTATGTTCCGCGAGGAGATTTCGGTAAATGGGGGATGCCTAAAAGCCCGAGACCTGCAATGCAAGTATGCACATGCAGCTGACAACGTAGGACTAAAAGAGTAAGTGATCTATTTATCTTTGCTTGCGCACACACAATCATTACGCAATACGTATGTGCGTTCTTAAGTTCACGGAATGGGTAGGTAGGTAATAAGTGGGGACGTCCTTGAATTACGTGCTAACAGAGTAACTCATTATTACTATAAATACCGGATTTAATTGTAATTAGGTCATTAGTCTTTGAGTCATCGTCAACCAAACAAAAGTAAAAAAGTAAAGTTACAGCCTATATACGTCCCACTGCTGGGCTCAGGCCTCCCCTCATTTCTGAGAGGGTTTAGGGCAAGGAAGTGTCCGCCGCGCTGCCCAAATTCATGTTGACGAACTTCACATGTCTTAGAAATATTTTTTTTTCTTATTCCTCAGACATGCAGGTTTCCTCACGATGTTTTCCTTCACCGCCGAGCACGTGGTAAATCAGCACTTAAAATTGCAATTAACAATTTCATTGGTGCCGGCGGGGATCGAACCCGGGTTACTCGCGTTCTGTTATATTCACAGCGAGCGTTAACCACTGAGCTACCACGGCTCAACCAACCAAACAAGTCAATCGGGAATAAATTGTGAAATATGGAGAAAATCGAGTTCCGTGCCGCTATAAAGTTCCTTACCAAGTGCGGAAAATCAGTTTAGGCTATACTCAAAGAGATGTCATCCATTTAAGGAGACTCTTATCCAAGTAAAACTATGGTTTGTAAGTGGCGTACCCTTTTTAAACAAAGCAGAGAGTTACTTGAAAACGACCCACGGCCAGGAGGGCCGATCGAGGTGACCACTTCGGAAATTATTCAAAAAGTCGAAAAATTAATAAAGAAGACACCCGCCTAAAGAAAAAACAGATAGCAAAAATAATTGGAGCATCAGATACAACCATTTCCGAAATTATTTATGACCATCTTGGCATGGCTAAAGTCAGCGCAAGATCGGTGCCTAGAATGCTCACGCCGCCTCAAAAGCAACACCTCGTGGAGTGTTCTCGTGCATTTTTGGAGCTCTGTATGGAAAACAAAGATGGAATGTTGGCTCGAATTGTTACTGCTGACGAAATTTGGGTTCAACATTATGAACCTGAGTTCAAACAGGACTCTATGTAGTGGCACAAAAAAGGCACACCACCACCCAAGAAATTTATGGTGGCGCAATCAGCTGGGAAAATCATGGCGACAGTCTTTTGGGACTCAGAAGGAATCCTATTAATTAATTATAAAGATAAAGGTGTCTCCGTAGCCGGAAATTACTACGCTTCAATCCTATAACAATTGAAGGATATAAAGGAAAAAAGAAGGGGAAAATTTACCAAAGGAATCTTTCTTCTGCACGACAACGCGCCTGTTAACAAGTGCCATTTTGCGATGGCTACCCTGCTTGTTGGGCTTCGAAATTTTGCCACACCTATCCTTTAGTCCTGACCTGGCCCTCAGTGATTATTATCCAAACTTAAAAAAAAAGGAAAAGTTTTTAAGTGATGAGGAATTGAAGGAAGCAGTTTCGACGTGTTTTTTAGACAAAGACAATCATGAGGGTATAATTAAGTTTATTGAAAGATCCGAAAAATGTATTAGGGTAGCAGGTAAATATATTGAAAAGTAAACATAAATTTGGATTTTTATTTCTACTCCTTACCCCCATTCCGCGAACTTTAAAACGTCCCCTCGTATAAGCTTGTTCTGCTCCTGCGCAGTTGACTAGTTTCATTTGAGACTGGCTGAAGTTGTGTTATTACACATAATTTATTAATTAATTATTGGTTGTTATTTTATGCAATATTTCAAATATTTTCAAATATAATAACAGTTTCTTTTTAAGAAAACTTTAAATTAACGTACAGAATGTGATAATAAACGGTGTTAGTCTGTAATTTTTCTGTACATCCGTTTGAAAAAGCTTTTTATTCAGAAGACTTCTATTATAATTCATTCCCATTGAATCCACTGCCTGAAAATTCAAACGAAATTAATAAATTATACTTCAAATATTTGCAACTTCTGCAAAATCTGAAAAGAAAATTAGTATTAAGTGCATCTTTTTAAAATATTTTTCGAAAAAATTTCTAAAAATTCGTGAAAGATGAGCTTGATTTTAATCATCTTTAATAATTTTTTACCGATTTCAAGAAAGTAGGAGGTTCTCGTTTCAGCTTAGTGTTCTTTTTTGTATGTTTGTTACGTGATATCTTCGTTGATTGTAAAATGTAAACCGTTTATAATGATTGTTCATTGGTCAAATACGTAATACCATAAAATAGAAAATAAAAACTCTACTCCTTAGATGGAAAAGTAGCGGATGACAATTTCAATGCCACTATTAAGATAAAATTAGATCTAGCAATATTTTTTAGTTTACTCAAAAAATTTGACTTTACGAAAAGAAAAAAGCCAACATCAAAGAACTAAAAATAATAACATCATGTCCACTTAATAGATTCAGAAGTTGGATCTTTAACACTTTTGTATACTGAATGAAAATAAAAATTCTAATTTTATAAAATTAGTTACTACAGACTACAGGTCATTTTAAGAGTACGCCAAATGAGGAATTCTTCGAAAGATTTGACTGCAGAAAGTGAAGAGTAGACCTTATAATGTTTATAAAACGTGGGTTGGATATATCCAGCCTATAAACTTCCGACTGCTGGGCACAGTGGTTCTCTCAATTGTGGAAGGATTTTAGTGTAAGAAAATGTCACAATACGTGTTGGCGGGTTTTCTAAATATTTTTTAACTATTTTCCAAAACGTCAGGTTGCCTCTTGATGTTTTTTCTTTGACGGTGAACCACGTGGTAAAACAGTCATTACTAATTTCATTTTAGTTGACGGGAATCTACCCCGGGTGAAATTCACAGTGAGTGTTTACAACCAAAGGTACCACGGCTCATAGAAAGCGAAGTTCATAGTAGCTCATAGAAAGCGGCCCCCAACCAGATGAAGCGATGACCTATTAAAACATGTTTTGTAGCATACCTTTGGGAAGGCCTATGTTCAACGGTGAACTTGTGAGTGGCGGTGATGAACGAAGAAACATTTTTTTTTAATTTTTTACCATCAATCAGTATATGTTACCGTTACAGCCTATTAAAGTCATAATTATATAAGTCATCATACACCTACCCCACAAATTACCTTATAAGGGGGATATTTGTCATAACTGTAACGCTTGGCAAGCGGGTTGGCAACCGCAGTTTTTTACTTTTAGTTATTATTACGAAGACGCTGCTACCCATTTCCTGATTTGTTTCCCTCTGCTACCTCTTACGGCACTCCCGGTATGATACGGGTAGTGGACATTCTAACACCTCCATTACCCCATATCTCATTTTTACTAATCAATTAAATCGGTCAATGAAGCCTTGTTTACTGATGCAAGGTACACTGCGCTCAGATGTAAGTCAGTCTGTGCTCATTGCGTTTCGTGATCTATTATAATTCAAAATTTATACGTTTGCATCCGCTTTCAGTGCCTAGAAGATTGCAATGCATTGGACCATATGAATGACAAGCTCGTGGAAACTGTCCATGCGGTCGGAGCTAAGTTCCGCAAGACCCGCCGCAGAAGAACACAAAAATTCTCCGATCACACTCTTAATCTCATGGCTGTTAGACGGGAGATGAGACTGCAATCGTCAACAGATTTGACAGCGTACAGGCATTTGAACAGACAGATCTCCAAATGAGGCGAGACTTGCGCAACTTTAATACTGCTCGTATTGAAGAAGCGATCGACCGGAACCAGGGCTCCAAAGTCTTTGCCAGAGATCTGTCTGCCAGTAAGAGCCAACTGTCAAAGCTGAAGACTGAGTGCGGCAGCATCGTTTCCGGGACACCTGAGATTCTGAGTGAGATTGAGAGGTTCTATGAACAGCTGTGCATATCATCGTTGGAGCCACACGCAAGTGTGAGTAACGATCCAAGAGCAAGAACACTATTCCGATGATATCCCGGACGTCAGTCTAAGCGAAATTAGAATGGCTCTCCAGCACCTTAAAAACGGCAAGTCCCGGGTGAGGATGGAATTACAGCGGAGCTTCTGAAAGCAGGTGGAAAACCGGTACTTGAAGTTCTTCAGAGGCTCTATAATTCCATCCTCCATGGTGGCAATAAAGGTGACAACGCCCTCTTGAAGAACTACAGACCGATATCCCTTCTGAGCCGCATCTACGTGCTGTTTTCGAGAGTCATTACGAATCGTCTCGCACGCAGACTCGACGACTTCCAGCCTCCCGAACAAGCCGGTTTCCGAAAAGGCTTTAGTACCATAGATCACATACATACCCTTCGGCAAATTGTACAGAAGTCCAAAGAGTACAATCTGCCACTTTGCCTGGCGTATGTGTACTATGAGAAAGTTTTGATTCCGTCGAAATTTGGGCGGTGCTACAGACTCTTCAGCGGTGCCAAGTTGACTGTCGGTATATCGAAGTGCTGAAGTGTTTGTACAGTAGGGATACGATGGCTCTCCGAGTACAGAACCAGAGTACGAAACCTATCCAACTGCAGAGAAGTGTAAGACAGGGTGACGTTATTTCCCCGAAACTCTTCACCGCTGCATTGGAAGACGTTTTCAAGCTACTGGACTGGAAAGGATACGGTATTAACATCAATGACGAGTACGTCACTCACCTTTGATTTGCCGACGATACAGTCCTTATGGCAGAATCACTGGAGGACTTAAGCACTATGCTCAATGACCTCAATAGTGCCTCCCAACGCGTAGATCTTAAGATGAACATGGACAAAACAAAGATCATGTTTAATGTCCATGTCACACCTATGTCG
This sequence comes from Parnassius apollo, assembly GCA_907164705.1. NCBI lineage: Eukaryota > Metazoa > Arthropoda > Insecta > Lepidoptera > Papilionidae > Parnassius > Parnassius apollo. The sequence continues at coordinate 22,110 of CAJQZP010001572.1, forward strand.
GTAGTTTTTGGGAGCACTAAGCTCAAAATTGTTGTCGAGTACGTTTACCTGGGACAAATAGTCCGACTAGGTAAGTCCAACTTCGACCTAGAGGTCAATCGACGGATTCAACTCGGCTGGACAGCCTTCGGGAAATTACGTCTAATATTTAATATTAATCTTCTCGTCAGGTATACTTCAAAACCTGAAAACTAAGTTGTACAACCAGTGCGTGTTGTCAGTGATGACCTATGGAACCGAGACGTGGTCCTTCACTGCTGGCCGTATGGGGACGTTCAAAGTCGCTCAGCGAGCTATGTAGAAGGCTATGCTCGGATTTTCTCTGCGTGATAAACTTAGAAATGAGGATATCCGCAGTAGAACCATAGTGACGGACATAGCCCAACGGATTAGTAAGCTGAAGTGGCTATGGGCCGGCCATATAGCTTGAAGAACCGACAACCGTTGGGGAAAAAAGGTTCTCGAGTGGCAGCCTCGTACCGGTAGGCGTAAGTGTAGGGCGACCCCCTACTATATGGAGTGACGACCTGGTGAGACATGCAGGAAGTCGATTGATGCAGGTGGCTCAGGACCGTGCTTTGTGGCATACCTTGGGGGAGGCCTACATTCAGCAGTGGACTTGTGAAGGGCTGTAATGATGATGATAATGACGTGTGCATCAAAAACCACTTTAATATGTAGCCGCACAATAGAAATGGAAATTCAATTTGATTTTATATTATTCTGTAAGCTAAAAAGTATGTACATAGTAGAGCTACTAGCTAGCAAATGAATTATACGTAGAACTTAAAACAAAACTACAGTTCATCTCGCGGTAAGTGGCTACTACAAATCCATAGACAGATGTAACCAACCTCAAAAAAGGGTTACAGATGCGCTTAACCTACAAGAACTAGTATGAATTGCCCTTCAGAACGGAACACTGTAGCGCAAGCACTCCTATTTGGCGGCAGACAATAGATTAGAGCGTGGTACCTCCTTAGACGTACTCTTGGCAGAAATAGTCCTATCACCATACAAATGTAAAATGTGTTTAAGCTTTTTCTAAAATTGCTTTTAACCACAAGAGATTGTTCAAATAAATTATGTTCATAACAGATTTTCTAATTTAAGCCTATTAACTTTATTAAAAATGTCTACATAGAAAGTTAGATTAAGCCTCTTGCCTTCTTTTAAAAGCTTCTTCACCGCCGTGGTGTAAAAATAATTTATATAATACTACTTTATAACACTATATTAATACTTTCCAGTAGAACTAAAGTTTGTACATAAGTGGTAAAAAATTGTTATAAAATTAATTCGGACCACAAACTTGCAATAATATTATGTCGTACACATGACATTTCATTTTTTTATCACGGAGTTTTAGGAGAATTACTTTAAGGAGTATATTTGTAATATGTCACTGTTGTTTTCTTTTCCTTATATAAGTATGCTAGCGATTTGCTTTAGCTCTGCACGGGTGATTGAATCTCGACAACAGCGCGATTTACCGGGTTCTATTGTGAATCTGATGCATTGTATCAAATTAAGCACTCACCAAAAATACATCAAAATCGGTTCAGCCAGTTAGGAGGAATTAAATCACATAACACACCATTACAGCTCTTCACAAGTCCACTGCTGAACATAGGCCTCCCCCAAGGAATGCCACAATGCACGGCCCTAATTCACCTGCATCTATCGACTTCCTGCATGTCTTACCAGTGCGTCATTCCATCTAGTAGGGGTCGCCTTACACTTTATCTACCTGTACGCGGCAGCCATTCTAGCACATTGTTTCCCCATTGGTTGTCGGTTCTTCGAGCTATGTGGCCGGCCTATTGCCACTTAAGAATACTAGTCCTTCGGACTATGTCATTCATTCTAGTTCTACTGAGGATAATTTCGTTTTTAAGTTTATCACGCAGACACACTACAAGCATTGCCCTCTCCGTAGCTTCGCTGAGTGACCTTGTGCTTTCTCATCTGGTCAATAGTTTAAAACCACGTCTCAGATCTATGAGCCATCACTGACTACACTCACTGGTTGTGCAATCTGGTTTTCAAGTTTTGAGGTATTCCTGACGAGAAGATGTGTCGCAATTTCCCGAACGAGGGAAACTGAGGCACAAGTTGGTCAACGTCTGCGTCATCGTTTATCTTCAGGATGACTTGATGAGTTGAGGTTATCATCACACAATACTTTATTCTTACGTGGCACCTTAATTTTAGCTAGTAAATTATTATTATCATGTAAAGAACGTAAAGATATTGTGAGCCTCTCTGTTGAGCGAACTGTGGAAATGGCATGTATTGAGTTCGAGTACATCATTGTTGTGAGCGTTTACAGACCCCCAGGTTCTTTATATGATACTTTTGAAAAAATTATGGAGGAAGTTTTCGTTAAGCTTAATAAACTGAATAAATCTGTTGTAATATGTGGAGACTTTAATATCAATCTCCTAGAAGCTTCCTCCACCAATATTAAATTTAGATCACTGTTTAAATCTTACGGTCTTTTTAATTTATTTTGGAGCCAGCGCGTATTGCTGAATCTAGTGCAACATGTATAGATAACATTTTTACAACTTTGGATAATTAGTTTTATTATCTTATGTTCACAAAAAGCAAGTAGATAAAAAAGTAGTGTTTATTCCAGTAAATGTACATCGCTTGGAGAAGTTTAGAAGTAGGTTATATATATATATATATATATATATATATATATATATATATATATATATATATATATATATATATATATAGTAGCCTGAGTCGACATCCGAGTAGGCCGGAGAGGGGCTGCAGGTCAACATCGCGGAGGGCGTCGTTCTCCGATGCGAACGAAGCCGGTGAAAACGGAGCAGCGGAAGGAGAGAGGGGGTTTTCCTCATGACAAAACGGCGTGTCCTTGGGTCGTTATTAGCCGTTAAACCACGAACTTGGCAATAAATGCTGAGAAAGGAAATGCTAAGCTATTCAACCGATTATGACGATATGTGCTATTCAGATAGCTGGAGGCTAGGGTATCTATCATCCTCAAATTTACTATAGAGAACGCGTTATGACCAACTGCCGTGTGGACGAAAGCTAGTTTTCATATAGTTCTTTAAATTAGTGTATTGTTGCGCGCCATAATGTCTGTTACATGGCTACTAACGCCATCCAGTATCGAGTAGCAGAACTAGGAGAGCTTTCTAGAAAATTCCATACTAGAACTTTCTCCAGCTAGTCACTCAGTACCGGTGTGCACACGAACATTCTAGATGTTTCAGTGGAAAAGACCCTATATTAGGCCGGTATGGACCGCGAACGAGTCAGTATTGAATTGGTAATGCAAGCGAATACTCCGAAGCGATATAACTGCGAACTAAGTTGATTTATTATTAGTGTGTTTTAAGTTGTGATTGGTGTTCGGTAGTTAAAATGTTCCGCAGTTTTTATTATCACGAACCCCAAGCTCATAACAGTATTTATTTATTATTGGTTGCCTTTAAAATGAGTTGATCCATAAATTGCAAAACGTTGCAACGTAAACAATAGTAATTAAACGTTATTATTGGTCCATTTAGAAGACTGTACTTACTTAGTTTAATAAATTAAAGAGTATTCACAAAATAATGAAATTTTTAATGAAGTTTATATTATGTTTATGTTATGTATTATTTGAAACACTTAGAATTTTTAACGGCTTTATAAAACTAGTGATCCACCACGGCTTTGCACGGGTGATTTATGTATCTTGACAGCAGCGCCACCTACCAGGTCAAACACACACTCACTCAAACACGCAAAAAATTTAGATCATAATCGATCCAGCCGTTTTTAAATTTTAGCGAGACTAACGGACCGGATTTAGTTTTTGTATGTAGGGATTAAAGTATGGCCGCTCAGAGAATGCGATCCTGACACCTGTCTTTTTGGAAATACTAGTTGTGGGAAAAAATGACGTTATATTTATGGTAACGATATCGTTAACAATTAAAAGATAACGGTTACGTTAGTAAAGTTGTGTTTTATTAACTTGTATCCGCAACTCGCGAAATAATGTGTAAATGAGGTCTTTTAAAGACGGGCATAAAAAAACAAAGCTGCTGTCAAAATTTTTCACATAGTAGGTACATTGGTAGACGCCGTTACGAAACGAAACGGGTACGGAGAAAGAGGTGATTATTACCCGTTTCGAAACGGCCTCAAGCAATGTACTGAGTGACACATTTTGAAATCAGCTTAGTTTTTATAACTCGTCTTGACAAGTTAATATAGTTACTAGGTAATCAAAAACCTAAGTGGGTATGTTATATTACTTTATTGCTCGAAATAATACAACAAAAACTTAATTAAACCTAAAATTTATTTTAATGTGTTTTCATTTAATTCGAACGGTCGTCGCTATCTTCTTCTCCAACCTGAATTATCAAGTTATGATCAATCTGAGTATCAATTCTTATGTCTCTCTCAAAATCTTCAAATATAAGTTTATTAGTTTTTTCGACGACCTTCGCCCAGTCATCTTGTTTAGTCGGCTTGTTTTAAAAGGCCCATCATATTTTTTGTGCCGAATGGTGGTGCAGTGTTGTGGCGAGCCTCATCCTTTTGATTTGAGCCCAGATCAGCTCAATTGCGTTATATTGGCAGTGGTACGAAGGGATTTTCAGAACACGATGACCATATTCCAAAGCCAGTTCATCGATTTCGTATCTTACTTTTTGAGGCTTATTTTCTTTAACTAATTTCATTAATTACTGCTTTTAGCACCTGTATGTTTGCATCAATACCATTTTCTTGTAGCCAAGCCACCAAATCTTCTTTTTTATTAGCTTGGGTCAGTGCAAGTCCAATTTAGCGCCGATGTCAATATAGGTAGCAGGAACAGTCAATAAAACGAAAGCCAAGTCACAAAAAAAAAACAAATCGAGAATCACTGAAGATCGTAGACTATGCGCACGAGACGACAATAGACGACTGAGATGAGAACCAGATAACTTTTAGCATACAAAATGGTGGCCCGTCGCCAGTTCTGCCAATCCCTATCAAAAAATTAAACCAAGATATTATTTTTCATTTATCTTCTGATGATATATTTTCAAATTATTAAAAATAAAAACTAATTTGTGTTAAAATATATCCAGCAACGGTACTATTGCGCGTCATTTTTGGTGCGTCACTTAGATATATGATAGGCAACGTAACTATTGCCCGTTATTTTTGGTGCATCACTACAAAAACGTACGGTTGAATTATCCTTGTAACAGCGTAATTCGGATTAGAAATATAAACATTAAATATTGTAAATAATGTTTCTTCATTATTAAACATTTTAATCATTGCAAAAGTTACATTCAACAATGTACTTTACATTATGGTCTAATTGGAATGATGAATTAAAATATTTATTTGTTTAATCGGAAATGCTACGCTACTTCAAAGTTACATCGTCCGTTCGATCCCAACCTGTGAGAATCGCATTTTCTGAGCGGCCAGACTTTAAAACAATATATTATTGTTGCACAAAATATAATATATTTTGTGTGTAAGTCGTATTGTGCCATTAAAGTGACAAATGAACTGACAGTTTACATGGTGGTAAATAAACTTCAAACAAAACTGCGTTACCACTCTTGAGAGCTAAGATAGTAGTTTGTATTTAAATCTAAATGCTCTAAATGCCCTTCGAACCGGAAAACTACTACTTATACATATATATAGTAGCAAAATTAGGTGATAGAATGGTAGACCAAGTGGACTACTAGGCTTTTAGGAGGAAAGCGACTGTTTACTGACATTTTTTCACACAATCACTGAAATAGAAATTATTTAAAACATACATCAGCTTTTACCTTAAACTTCCAACTCATTTCTTTGTTAGCATTGTTAAACAAATAAAATCAAAGTATGCCCGCAATTCAGTTTAATCATTAAATAGTAAGCCAACATTCTCAAAAACTTTAAATTCAGTAAATACGGAAAATAACAAAATGAAAGTGCTTTTACAGATTGTCTCGGTGTTAGTGCCACTCGAGACGAAAATCGTCCTCAAATATTAATAACTAGCGATCCGCCCCGGCTTCGCACGGATGATTTCTGGATTTCAACATCAGCGCCACCTACCGGGACCAAAAGTAAATATTAACCATCTAGGGACTCATCAAACACAACAAAACTCATTAAACTTCTTTATTAAAATAACAGGAAAATCACAATTCACAACCTAAAGCGAATTCATTAAAGGAAAAGTTATTTTATCGAATATTACAATTTCTGAGCTAGGAAAACAATTAAGCTAAATGTCAGGAAGCTCAAACGGTGCTAGCGGAGTTGGAAACAAAATGGCGTCAAAGGACAGGAGATGCTTTTGCAAATTAAGAAATATGTTTTACTCTAAAAATTACGCTCTGATCAATATTTGCGATATTTGTGCAATAGATAACAAATTGGTATGGACATACTTAATATCACACAGTCAACTTAAAGGAAAGTGACAATTGTAGCCTACACCTGCATTTAACAATTAACAATTAACAAAATTATTATATACTAGCTTTTTACCCGCGGCTTCGCTCGCGTGGGGCTTAATTTAGCAACATTAATAAATATTGTTCGGTAGACTCTTTGTCAAAGATTTTTTGAAATTTCAAAGACTATTGAACTTAGATTATTGATATTTGGCATAGATATAATATGTTATAGGATTACGGGAATAAATAAGTTTTTATAATTTCAATAATATCTGATGTTTATAATCAACTGCTATTTTTAAATCAGGCATGTAATCTGATGTGTCCATAAGAAAGGTAATTATCAATCACCAAATTGTCTTAAAATCAATTTCTGATCTACATTTTTATATTTGGAAAAAATTGCGTTGTTCATATTTACCTTTATCATTAAAGTTAGTTTAGTGTTAACAAAACCATGATGAATTTCAATGTTGGCTATTAATTTACGGTATAACGTTTATTTGCGATAATTGATTCATATTATTGGTCCCATTTAATATTGATTGGAACCAAAAAGTAAATGATGATTTTATTTTTACGTTCGAGTAGACTGCAAAATTTCATAAATTGTGTTCTATAATGATTTTTTATATCTACGTGAATACCGCAGATGTAATAAAATTACATTTACGAATTATATGGCATTAAATTTTAACTTTTTACGTTCATTTTTGTACGAATATTTGGATGAAAAATCCCTAAAAATTCGCGTAAGAGAACATATCGCTGATGTGTAGCACCGAAGCTCCAAGAAGTCTGATGTATGTCAACATGGTCACTATCGTCCCAACCATTATATCAGATATGAAAAACCACAAACCCTCGCAAAAGAACCGCAATTCCTACCAAGGATGATTATCTAAGCTATTGAAATTTAAAAAAAAACATCCATAGAGAACATGTCTGGGTGCTACCATCAGAATTACATCAAAATTACAAGAAATAGTCAAACAATAGCGCGTTTTTTTTTTAAGTTCGTCTATCGGACAGACATGAAATTAAAGAACTATATTTATTGTTTTACTCATTTAGGCAGGTTTATTTATCTCAAACTTTACAAAATTTATTATTTTTCAGATCTACGTGCAGAAGATGTTTTTCAAATTACTTCTTTGATAAGCACGTTATAATTTAACTACAAGACTACGTGAATTTTGAACGATGAAATTCGGAGTTTAAGGGAGTTGTGATTTTGATTAACTAACTTACCCCTCCTGTTTTGATCCAATTTGTGACACACGTGTAACGTTTCTTGCTTCAACTATATTGACAAAAAATATTAGCCACACAAAGTCCACCAAATAATTATTGGATGATATGGCCTATTAACATCTACATCGAAATAAGGATAGAACGTCCAGTTTCCAGTAACAAGGGTCTCCAATTCTCTACACTCACCAAACAACACAGCTGCATTAAGCTGCAATTTCACTGTATTTCACAATTTTCTGTAAGAATGTTTTCCTTGCCCGGTCGAACCAACCCATTTGTGATACTCTTACAAATATAATATAGCTGTAGCATATCCCTACTGCATAGAAATAGAAATAGAAATAGAAACTTTTTTATTCAATGTAGATTATAAAAATACTTATTGAAAGTCACTTTTTTAATTTAATTTCCACTGGTTCGCAAAAAAAACCTCTGTCCTGGGAAGAACCAGCAAGAAACCCAGCGGGACTATTTTTTTTAATAATAGCTTACAATCATGTTTACAATCAACAACACAAGACAAATTAGAAATAGCTTGGTAGCGATCACCCTTCCCAGGGGTTATTATTATCTATAAATTCCTTAATATTATAATAACCCTTTTTATACAAACTTAGTTTAATAACATTTTTGAACTTTGTGTATGACAAATTTTGTATATTTTCTGGGATTTTGTTGTAAAAGCGTATACATCGCCCAAAGAATGAATTACTGACTCGGTGGAGTCGAGTAACTGGTACTAGCTTGTGTCTGCTCCTAGTATTTACAGAATGAATATCACTTATTTTTGCAAAACTACTTTTATTTTTGTGTACGTACATTACATTTTCATAAATGTATTGAGAGGCCAGAGTTAATATATTAATTTCCTTAAATTTTTGTCTCAGTGACTCTTTTGGTTTTAAATTATATATTGCTCTAGTGTCAGTCGCGTGTCCCCATAGCAAAATACTATACGACGTAATGCTATGGAAATAACTAAAGTAAACTATTCTAGCTGTTTCAACACTGGTAAGAGTTCTAATCTTTTTTACAGCATATGCTGCAGAACTAAGCCTGCTAGCTAGTTTTGATATATGGGGGAGCCATTGAAGCTTTGCGTCCAGTGTGATTCCAAGAAAAATGGTGGTATCAACAAGACTCAGTTCCTCCCCATTTAAAATTACATTAGTACTGACATGTTTAACATTAGGAGTTACGAATTTCATACATTTAGTTTTAGTTCCATTCAAATGCAAATTATTAACATTAAACCAATTGACTAATTTAGCTATAGCATTATTTACTTCATCGTAATTTAATAACTGTCGTTTTAATTTGAAAATTAATGAAGTATCATCAGCAAATAATACTATATCATGGTTATCCCCTACTATGTAAGGTAAGTCATTAATATATACAAGAAACAGAAAGGGGCCGAGAATTGAGCCTTGAGGCACGCCCACTTGTACAATCGACCCGGAAGAACTCATACTATTAATAACAACTTTTTGTGTTCTGTCACTTAAATATGAAATAATTAATTTAAGAGCATCATTTCTTACACCGTAGTGTTGAAGTTTCCTGATTAATGTTTCATGGTGAACACAATCGAAGGCATTGGATAGGTCACAGAACACGCCCAAAGCATCGTATGAATTCTCCCATGCATTAAATATATATTTAATCAGCTCAACACCGGCATCAATTGTCGAGCGACCCCTTGTGAAACCAAATTGATTTTTATGAAGTAATTTATTTACATTAAAAAAAATTAACAATTGATCAAGAATAATTTTTTCAAAAATTTTACTAGGTGTTGGCAGTACAGAAATAGGTCTAAAATTAGCGGGGTCCAATGTACTACCAGACTTAAATAAAGGTATTACTTTACTATGCTTCATTAAATCAGGAAACACACCAGATTTGATACTACTATTAAAAATAATAGATAGTTGAGGTGCGATTGTATCTATTATAGACGCAATAACTTTAACAGAAATCCCCCACAGATCGGCGGTTCTCTTAATATCAATAGTCTTAAAATATTTTACAATATCTTTTGATGAAACTTTATGAAATGTAAAATTCTTTGTACACATATTTACATTTTGTTTAAGTAATGATTCGGCGACGGTAGGAGAAGAATTCAGTGACTTAGTGTTTAAGATCGGAATATCAGTAAAATATTTCTCAAAAACCATTGCAACGTCCTGATCTGATTTAGTTAATTTATTGTTAAAACTTAACTGGTAGTTTGAATTGCGAGAGTTGACCTTACCAGTTTCACTATTAATTATACTCCATGTCATTTTAATTTTATTAGAAGCAGTCTTTATTTTGTTGCTTAAATACAATGACTTGAATTAAGAAATCATTACAATGACTTGACTAAGGAGCACACTCTTTTAAATATTTTGGAATATTTTTTTACATATTCCCTAAATTCGACGCTAGGATTATATGACCTTTCATTGTAAAGTTCTTATAACCTTTTCTCTTATGGACTCCTACTGTCGCCCATTCATTAAATGCTTTACGATTATTCAAGGAGAATGTTTTAGAAGTAAAAGTATTATTAAATTCATTGCAACATAAGCTTAAATAATGTTGCATACAAAAAATTTGGATTATTTTGGTATGAAAGTAATGGAAGTTTTTTTACTATGTTACTTCTAAACTTCTCTAAGCGATGTGCATTTACTGGAACAAACACTACTTTTTTATCTAATTGCTTTTTGTGAACATAAGGTAATGAAACAAATTGTTCACAGTGATCAGAGCTCAATTTTTGAATTATACATTTATTGAACGGCTTAACATTTGTAAAAATGTTATCTATACATGTTGCACTAGATTCAGCAATACGTGTTGGCTCCAAAAATAAATTAAAAAGACCATAAGATTTAAACAGTGATCTAAATTTAATATTAGTGGAGGAAGCTTCTAGGAGATTGATATTAAAGTCTCCACATATTACAACAGATTTATTCTGTTTATTAAGCTTAGCGAAAACTTCCTCCATAATTTTTTCAAAAGTATCATATAAAGAACATGGGGGTCTGTCAACGCTCCCAACAATGAGGTGCTCAAACTCAACACATGCCATTTCTGCAGTTCGCTCAACAGAGAGGCCCACAATATCTTTACGTTCTTTATATGATAATAATTTACTAGCTAAAATTAAGGAGCCACCTCTTAAAATCGTTTCTCTATTGAAAGAACTGAGCTAAAGTTAAACATTAAGTTATGAGCTTTTAACCAATGTTCAGTAATACATAAAATATGAATATTGTTGCTATTTAAAAACAATTCAATTTCTAGCTCTTTGCCTATCATGCCTTGTATATTCTGATGCACCAGGTATAAACAATTTATGCATAAATAAATGAACTGTGTTACTTTTTAAAAAATCCATCTAAAATAAACCTTTATTTTAACTTTTAACAATCATTAGCCCGGTTATTTCGTTAAACATGGTGAAAACCGTGTAGTGGCGGTGTAAGAATATCCACTAGGGAAATTGAAACAGGTGATGGGCATCAGCGTCTTCCTAATAACGACTCCAAATAATAAAAGACTCCAGTTGATAACCCGCTCGCCAGGCGTGGCAACTATGGCAAAATACCCCCGGTGAGGCAATCTATGGGGGAGGCGTATGTTCAGCAGTGAACTTTTATAGGCTGTGATGATGATAATTACATGAAGATGTAAAATTTCAAAAAATTTACTTGTTACGAGTATATTTTCTCGCCCTCTACTGTATTATAGTAGTAGTACCCGAGAGAAATGAGTTTACTTGTATTTTCAAAACGAAACGATCAAATACGTGCACGTTGCAAGATATATTTTATGTTAGAAGAGATTTTATTTACTTTGTCCCTAATGAATTATTAGCCTCGTAAAACTAAATTGTGTTCGAACTGTCTTGTACGTGACCTTAAATTTGTTTTTATTTTTAACGCTTGCAAGCGAAGTGATTACTGAATGATAATATTTTTAATTTTAAAGTTTATATATATATATATATATATATATATATATATATATATATATATATATATATTGTATAACTAATTTAAGAAATGTCTTAAATTAATGAGTATTCTTTTGTTCCATGACTCTTACTTTTTGTTTCTCTATTTCTCTATTTATTTTCATCTAGCCCAACGTATTATTTGAAACGAACTATCTATTATCGAACATTTAGCATTTGCCATTACATACGGCAATGCAATTTATAATATTATGGGGCCGGTTTCAACGAAGACTAGCCACCTGAGTTTACAGGATTATAGTCCTCGAGTAAATGCACAAACACAGGTTCGCTCTCTATTCGCTCACTGCCATAATCCGATGGAGAGGTTGTACCAACTCATTTGAGTTTGATGATTTCATCCTATAACGGGATAACGGTTGCAAGAATGAGTCGGCTTGACCGGTTAAGGCTCAAGCACGTGAAGAATACCAGCTTGAAATAGGAGCACAATGGTGTGGTGCTTCGTATGATAAGAAAAGGGCACGAGAGATCCTTTTTACTGGTAACCAGACATTCCATTTCAGTCTTCAAGTGTGACAACGTATCTGCATTTTGTTAATTACCGTTATTGTGCCAGCCTATTAAAGTCCACTGCTGAACACAAGCTCCCCTCATATATTGCTTCATAGGAAAGATATTGGTCACACTTAGTTGCCACGATTGGCAAGGGGGTTGGAAACCGCAGTTTTTTTTAAACTTTTAGATGTTGTTACCTCCTGATTTGTTTTCCTCTGTCGCCTATTACAACACCGACGAGATGATGTGGAGTGGTGGAAATTTTAACCGCTATTAAACGGTAACAATATAATAATATAATAACTTTGATTACTCATATGAAATAAAATTGATCATTGTTAAATGTAAGTGTTTATGGGCTACAAGATTCACTTGCCTGTAAGTTGGCTGTGTTCGCTTATCAGATTTGTTCCTTCAAAAGAGGCTTATATCGGGCCATGCACTTAAAGTGATGTTAACTTAAAAATTGCATAATTTAAGTATTCCACAATGAAATTATTATATCCAGGCGATTTCCCTCCAGTCATTGTACTGATTACATTAGGATCAGCTATGGATGACTAAAAATAGAAATTATGATGTAGATAAAATAACTTTTCCTGTAATGACTTCGCTTTCAGTTGTAATATAAATTGTGTTTTCCTGTAGTCTTAATAAAGAAGTTCAACGAATTTTGTTGTGTTTGAATGAGTCCCTAGGTTTATACTCATATTTGGACCCGGTACGTGGTGCTGATGTTGAAATCCAAAAATCACCCGTGCAAAGCCGGGGCGGATCGCTAGTTATTAATATTTGATGACAATTTCCGTCTCGAGTGGCGCTAGTGCCGAGACAATCTGTAAAAGCACTTCCATTTTGTTATTTCCGTAATTACCACATTCAAATTTTTTGAGAGTGTAGGCTTACAATTTAATGATTAAACTGAATTGCGGGCATACTTTGGTTTTATTTGTTTAACAATACTAACAATTAAATTGAGTTGAAATTTTAAGGTGAAAGCTGATGTATGTTTTAGGTAATTTCCATTTCAGTGATTATATCCTATTTCTACTAGTCAGTGTTCCGGTTCGAAGGATATTTAGAGCCAGTATAAATACAAACTGCGAGGCGTACCACCTTAGCTCTCAAGAGTGGTGACGCAGTTTTGTTTGAAGTTTATTTACCATCAGATAAACTGTCAGTACATTTGTTACTTTATTGGCGTAATACAACTTACACACAAAATATATTAGGTTTTGTAAAACAATAATATATTGTTTTAAGCCCTATATATAAAAACTAAATTCGGTCCGTTAGTCTCGCTAAAACTTATAAACGGCTTGACCGATTATGATGTAAATTTTTTGCGTGTATTTGAGTGAGTCCCTGGCTGGTTTATATTTAAAATTGAACCCGGTAGGTGGCGCTGTTGTCAAGATCCAGAAATCAACCGTGCGAAGCCGGGACAGATCACTAGAGTTTTATAAAATCGTCAAGTAAGAAAAAAATTTGTATTATAAAAAACTATGTACAAACAAAAATTGCACACGCACATAAATACAATCATGATTTATAAGTTACTACCAAAACATTAATCTATAAAACTATTTCTTAATTTTTTTTAGTATAGGGAGAAAGTGAGCATGCGGCACACCTTATGTAGGTGACTACCGCGGCCCATGAACAACTGCGACACCAAGGGAGTTGCAGGTGCGTTGCCGGACTTATATAAAGCTGATGCAGCAGATGTTGAAACAAACAAAAGATCCTCTTTTTAACAAATACCGGTAATTTAATGGCGTCTCAAGCGTATAACAGTCCATTAAACAACATCTCAAATGTTTCATTTGTTACTTAATGAACAAAGAAACAATAAAGGATTTAAGATAAAAAGCAAGTAATAAACTGAAGTGTCTTTGTGTAGGTCTAAATGTATATATATATATATATATATATATATATATATATATATATATATATATATATATATATATATATATATATTGAGATTTTAACGTTGACGGAGAACTGAGCCACATTACTATGACGAGCACACACCACACAGTCAACCTAATAATAAGCAGATACTCGTACTGTGGCCCATAGACATCTATTGAGGACTTTCGATTAAGGATCAAAACGTAGATGACTATCATCACCCATGAGGACCACGGTGGAATGCCTTGTTTCCAGTAAAAATAAAAAGGGTCTCCTACTCTCTACATTTTAATTTAAGTTGTGACATTGCAAACACACAATTTTATTTATTTGTGTAGATGAAGAAGAAAAAGTAAAATGTGTGTGTCCATATGTATATAAATAAAAATAAAATATATATAAAAATATATGTATATATAACTGATGATAAAAAAAATTTTACCATCAGTTTATTCGTATTCATTTTAATTGTACTATAAATTAAAAAAGCTTGTAATAAATGTCTCTTAATGATCCCATGACACGAAATAAGTAGTTAACGTTGGGGTAACGATGACTTGTGAAGTTACTTTTTCCCCAAACCGCCTTTTATTCCAACACCCATGAGAAATAAGACGGCTCATACTTTCTCAACGCAACGATTGCCTACGTGCTCGTTGTTACTTTCATTTGTGTAGGAGTGTTTTTGTTTATTTTCCTTCTCTTGAGTGTAATTTCCTAGTATCATTTATCGCCAACCGACAATTACAACAAACTTTCTTAAGTTTTATGAAACCTTTTGCTCCCTGTATAGTTTGTTGAGTTAAAAGTAATACCGTACATATTTCTTATGAATGTTAGATTTAATATTGTTTACATTTTTAATAGCGTAGATCATTGTATCGGCTAAATTTCTCACGGTAGTAAAGTTGTTAAAAATAAACTTGCTCATGAAATAAAATGATGTC
Source organism: Parnassius apollo (assembly GCA_907164705.1). Taxonomy (NCBI): domain Eukaryota; kingdom Metazoa; phylum Arthropoda; class Insecta; order Lepidoptera; family Papilionidae; genus Parnassius; species Parnassius apollo. Next base: position 37,202 of record CAJQZP010001572.1, read on the forward strand.
TTACCCAGTTTGAAGAGAATCTTCCGTCCCCCCTCAATGGCTGCACGCCATATCCTATCCTACCACTACTCCCAACACCACTATAATAGGAAAAACACACCACCGTCGATCGATAATACGACACGTGTTTCGCCTCCACAACAGGTATCCCCAGATGAAGTAGACTCTCGCTTATTATAGTTCTTAGTGAGTACCATCCTCCTACTTATTTCTGCTGGCAAGCTACAGAGCGTTCCGTGCTCTGAGGTATTTCACCTTAGTTCTCAGCGGTTCAGTTGCCGTGACAATCAGATGGACTAAGTATTAGTTAGCTAGTCATCTCAATTTTATAAAAAAATTACGGGTTACAAAAACGATATAACATTTTAAAAATTAATGTAGAATTCAAGAACTACATTTTATTGTGAATTACGGCGATGAATTGCCTTGCTACGCAGCTTTTGCGTACATATTTTGCCAAAATAGCAAAATGGCTAGCTCCAGTTTCCTTTGAGTTATTCATTACGCGTCGTATTAAGGAGCACTGTACCCAAAGACTATATAACCACTATATTCTCTATGATTGTACCCAATGTTTGACTATACATTTATTTTGTAATTTGGTACAATAACCTAACAATAATTTAATCTTCGGTCTTCAGAGATCGTCTACTTTAAAATTGTACTCTAGAATTGTTGGTGCATTTTAACTTTTTTATCAATTCAAATATACTAAAAATTACTCAAATATACTACACAATATGAATGGGCACACAGATTTATAATTTATGATACGAGTACTTAATACGGAAAATATGTTATAACTACTAAACTGTACTTTATCTCTACTCTTATTTGAATACCTTAAAGTTAAATATTAATTAATTTTTAAAGGCATTTTGGAGGAATCCGGTAACATACACACGGACATAATAATTATATATGTGTATATATAATTATTCTGTCTGTGTATATGTCACTGTTATATATATATATATATATATATATATATATATATATATATATATATATATATATATATACCTAGTCAGGTCATAAGTATTGTCACACAGTAAAAACTTTTCTTTTAGAATGCTGGCCACAAAAAAGTTTATTGAATTCGAATTTCGAATTGTTCATGAAAATAAAACTGTATACTTTTTAGAATTTTACTCATTTTTAAATATGGAGTGGACGCTTAAAGAAGACCGTGTTGCAGTTATTGCGTTGCATCGTTGCGGTTACGCGCCAATTCAAATTTTTGACATACTGAAAAATTTGAATATAACCAAAAGATTCGTTTATCGTACCATCAAATGATACAATGAAGACTCTAGTGTAGATGACAGGTCAAGAAGTGGTCGCCCTCGGTCTGTTAGGACTCCAGCAGTGATAAAAGCTGTGAAGGCGCGAATTCAAAGAAATCCCAAACGTAAGCAGAAACTGTTGGCCCTTCAGATGGGGTTAATCAGAACCACGGTGAAAAGGGTGTTAAATGAAGACTTAGGGCTTCGGGCATATCGAAAAAAAACAGGACATTGTTTGAATGCTCGTCTAATGGACCTGAGACTGAAGAGATGCCGCGCTTTGTTGAAGCGGTACGCGGGAAAAAAATATCGGGAAATTCTTTTTTTCGGATGAAAAAATTTTTACCGTAGAAGAGAGCTACAACAAACAAAATGATAAGGTGTACGCACACAGTTTTGAAGAAGCGAGCAACCGTATTCCGCGTGTTCAACGAGGTCATTTTCCATCCTCACTCATGGTATGGTTGGGAATTTCTTATTGGGGCTTAATAGAGGTACATTTTTGTGAGAAAGGTGTAAAAACCAATGCAGTTGTGTATCAAAATACAGTCCTGACGAACCTTGTGGAACCTGTTTCTCATACCATGTTCAATAAGAGACACTGGGTATTCCAACAAGATTCGGCGCCAGCTCATAGAGCGAAGAGCACACAAGACTGGCTGGCGGCGCGTAAAATGGACTTCATCCGGCACGAAGACTGGCCATCCTCCAGTCCAGATTTGACTCCGTTAAATTACAAGATATGGCAACACTTGGAGGAAAAGGCGTGCTCAAAGCCAATTTGGAGTCACTCAAGACATCCTTGATTAAGGCAGCCGCCGATATTGACATAGACCTCGTTCGTGCTGCGATAGACGACTGGCCGCGCAGATTGAAGGCCTGTATCCAAAATCACGGAGGTCATTTTGAATAAACTTTAGTGTCATAAGAATCTATGTTTTGTTAAGTTCATTTTGGTTACATAATGAATAAACCTGTTTCAATTATTTTATATTAAACATGTGACAGAATTTATGACCTGACTAGGTATATATATATATATATAAAAAAAAAAAAAAAAAAAAAAAAAAAAAAAAAAATTACGATCACAACTATCCTATGTGAGACATATATAGTTGGACCAAACTGCACACAGTGTGCAAAATTTCAATAAATCAGTTCAGTAGTTTAGGACTTCAACGCGGATAAACAATGTGACAAGTACATTTTATATGTTATAAAGATTGTAAGCTAGTACTTTCATTTGTTACTTTATATATTACTATACGTACAACTTTAAGGTTATGTATTTGTATAGCATCCACTTTATTTTTTAAGTCTAAAGATGTATTGATTCCGTTTTAAATGATCAACGATCATCTTAATTAGCTATATATAGTTGTTTTATTTCTCAGGGAGCTTTTAAATACCGCCTTCCTTTCACTCCTACGTTGTAAGAAAAAAATAAAAATAAAAATAATGTAAGTAAAGCTATCTTAATAGTTACTTGTTAAAAAAATAAGATACAAAACGTGGGCTATGAAGGTATTAATCCAAAAACAGTAAGAATTCACCACCCTGTCCAAGTGTTGGTCATATAAACTCGATATTTTTTTAAATTCTCGGCTATGATATTTTTCTAAAAACGTTATAGTTTTTTTTTTAATATAAAAATCACACTTTTAACTCTAAAGAACTTTTCGGTTACGGTAACGTTCGGTTTACAAGGTACAGTCAATGAAATGACACACAGTGTACACACTTAGTTAATCGTGTAGGTGTACTTATGTATGACTTCTCTCTGATGTATCTACTGCATACCAAAAATTTAAGTAGTTTTATTTATTATTTGCCATCTATTTTAATTTACTTTTAAATACAGACTATTCTAGTATATTCCTTGAGGTTGCGCGGAAAACCATTCGCGTTTTTTATTTTGACGGTAGGAACTTGTAGAATCATTATTTCCTTTCCAAACAATATCATTCGTACCCTCCTATCGACACATCGGGGGTGGTGGGGTGGGAGGGAAAGAAGACGATTCTAGAACATCGCGTAATCACCCGAGCCGAGGATATATAAGACACGCGCGACCGATGCGCGAGCCTCTTCTCCCGCCGCAGTCGTCGTTGAACTACAACCTCCTCTTCCCGCGCGCTCGTTTGGAAACACCTCACTAGTGGAAACCGCTTTGGCCTGGAAGCAGTCGAGCTCCAGGAACCCGCCTCACCTCGTGTGAGATATCGTCGCGCACCGCCTCTCTCCGGAGTGTTCCAGAAGTCGCTATAGTGATCGACAGGAAGAAGAAACCCCGGTGAGTCAATATTCCTTAATTATACCTGCTTGCTAATAGTTTAACCCGCTCCAATCTGTTTTTTTCCTAATCAAGCAGGATTCCTTTCATCGATTCGACAAGTAATAGTTTAGTTTAGGGAAGAGCGAGTGCATTGTACCGCATGCTATAGTAGACGCTTTACGTAAGCGTAGAAGCAATCGCATATACAGTCCACTTTAGTTAATATCTCGCGTAATAGGTTTGAGGTTTGACCGGGGAACTAGATTTTCGGCAGCCTTAAACACGTGGCTCCACCATTTTATGGTCACTTCGGCAGGATCTGGATTGGTGTTTAGTGGTTATCCAACCATTTTCTGGTCGAATTATTAAATTAATTGTTTAGATAACGCACTCTAATTTATAGAATAGACTTAAATAGTGTTCGTTTAAATTAAAATTTTGATTTGTTACTCGCAAACAGAATTATTCATTTAATAGCGCTCGTATTTGGTTAAATTTAAAGCTTATTAAATAATTGAAACGGCGTGATAGCAACCGTTTGATACGCTTACCCCACAATTTTATAAAATTATTAGGTTTAGCAAACGACGCGTAGCCTTGACTGCATCGGGCGCTCGATCTGATTACGTAATACGGCACGCCGAGTATTCATCCTACGTCGTTTATGCGTGTGAGATTAATTGTGATTAATATAACTTTATTATAATAATTTAAAATGGCAGTTAGTGGAAGTGAAATCAAAATTAAAACGCTTTATGCCAAGAGGGACATACTCTTTTCGCGTATGCAGAATATAAGTGATTATATAAAGAACATTCATATAGAGGCAGTACGGGAGGCCTTTTTAAATGAAATCGAAACGATAGATAATTTGCGGACAGATTACGAAAGAATATTAGATCAAATTAATCATTCGGAACTACAAACCGACCCGAAATACATAGTGAACTACCAACCGCTGCTGGCATTCGAAGATATGTTGTGTCGCGTGAAGAGAACCGCAAAATTGCTACAATCTCAAGGTGAAGCGAAGCCTGAAATGCAGGTACGCCCTCGTGACTCAATTAGGTTACCGCCAATAGATATTCCGGTATTCAATGGTGATATTAAGACGTGGCCCTTCTTCTTCAGTAGTTTTCAAAACAATATACACAACAACCCATCGTTATCGGACGCTGAAAAATTATATTACTTAATTAGCAAACTTAGTGGCAGAGCACAGTCGATCTGCTCGGGTTTTACACCTACAGCAAACAATTACGTATTAATATTTGAAACGCTTAAAACTAAATATGAAGATAGGAGAATGTTAGCTTCCGAATACTTGAACCAGATATTCGATCTTAAACCTATATCATCCGCGAACATCAACGGCTTAGAGCAGTTTCTCGATAAATTTGTGGCATCGGTGGCTGCACTTAAGAATTTGAAGTTTAATGACCTCATGGACGTGGTGTTTCTCCATATAGCATTAAAGAAATTAGACTCCGACACCGTGCGTGCGTTTGAAATGGAGCATCGTAGCTCGGAGATGCCTTCCTTTCATTCATTAGCATCGTTCGTGCGAGATCAAATAAAGGTGATGCAGCGCTCACCGAACGTTAAACAGGAGATTAAAAGGTGCGTCGACCGTAGACAGACTCAACCATCTAAAATAGCAGGGTCGTTAACTTACGTAACCGCTACGCCGACATCACTCCAGCATACTTGTATAGTATGTAAAGATAAACACGGTAATTTATATAACTGTGCGACTTTTCGTAAATATTCACCAAGCGAACGTTATAAGTTAGTAAAAACAAACAACCTATGTTTGAACTGCTTAAGCGATAAGCATTTAGTTGCAAAATGCAATTCGAGTTCCGTATGTAGCAAGTGCGCCAGGAAACATCACACGCTATTACATTTTGAAAATAGCAACATAGCGGCGTCAAGTAAGGCGAATAAGGAATTCACCCCTACTAAGGTCAACGATTCTAGCGGTCGACCTGGTGATGTCGCTCTGTGCTCATTGGCAAATATGGGAGCACAACCTCCTTCAACCGTGTTACTGGGTACGGCGCGTATTTTGGTTAGGGATTCGCGTGGAAACAAACAAAGCGTCCGTGCACTGCTGGACAGCGGAGCCCAAAATAGCTTTATAACACGACAATGTTGTCAGCGCTTAGGCTTAGTAATAAATAGGTCACTTTCATGTCCTGTAGTTAAAGGCATCGGAGGTACTAGTAAAGCGACACAGGGATATATAAATTTAAAATTTTATTCTCGGATAGATCGTAACGTTAACTTTGATATAAATGCACTAGTAGTAGATAGGGTCACTGAACGGTTGCCAACCGTTTCGGTTGACACCTCGGCAATGATTGAATTTAAAAATTTGACTCTAGCAGACGACACTTACGCCGTTCCTGGAAACATAGACATGCTCATTGGGGCATCGCTTTTCCCTCATCTTTTGTTAAACAATAAGGTCAGGGGCAACTCCTCGCATACCGCGCCTTACGCACTGGAAACCGTATTGGGCTATGTGATCCTTGGCTCCGCCCCCATCCTAGATAGTATTTCGGCAGCCTCTTATTGTGGTATGGCTGTCGAACCGCTCGAGTCGTTAGTCCGCAAATTTTGGGAGATGGAGGAGGTGAACGTCCCACCCATAGCTAGTTCAGATGACAGGATATGCGAGGAAATTTACGTCCGCACGACCGTTCGTGATCGCGACGGTAGATATAGTGTAGCGCTACCCTTTAAGGGAGATGTTTTATCTCTCGGCGATTCGCGTCAAATGGCGGAAAAACGTTTCTACAGCTTGGAGCGTAGGATGCTCGCTTCGCCCCAGTTAAAGGAAGCTTACGACGGCGTCATTAACGAATATATAAGAGAAGGTTACATATCACTTGTGGCTTCGAAATTAGATAACTACGAAGACACACCGTCGTATTTTATACCATACCACGGAGTCATTAGAGAGGACAAACTTACATCTAAATTACGTGTAGTGCTCGACGCTAGTGCTAAAACTAGCACTCACCTGTCGCTTAACGATATCCTCTATAGTGGGCAAAATTTACAGGGCAGTTTATTTGATATAATAGTCAATTTTCGTTTGTTTAGTATAGCACTATCCGCCGATATTCGCCAAATGTTTCTTTGCATAGGGGTCCGTGAATGCGACCGTAGATTCCAGCGCATTTTATATCGTTTCCACCCAAAGGAACCTCTAATGGTGTTAGAATTTAACCGCGTTTGTTTTGGTTTAAAGTCGAGCCCATTTCATGCGTTACGCACGGTGAGACAGCTCGCTCACGATGAAGGTCCCTCTTATCCTAAAGCTAAGAGGGCAATTGAGAGCGGATTATATATGGATGATTTTGTGTATTCGGTCGATAGCGTGGAGGAGGCCACCCTAACCACCGCCGAGGTTATAAGGCTCATGAAATCGGGTCAATTCGATCTTGTGAAGTGGACTAGTAATTCGCGTCCGGTTTTAGATACAATCCCACTATCACACCGTCTTTCGGCGATAAAGGAATTCGACGATTCCGATACACACAAGGTGCTCGGTCTGTGTTGGTCACCAGAGTCCGACGTGTTTAGCCTTAAGGTAAATCCGCCCGTAGAGAAATGCACAAAGCGCACAATACTGTCATGCGTTGCTAGATTATGGGACGTCATGGGTTTCGTAGCTCCGGTGGTATTATACGCTAAGCTTTTGATTAAACAACTTTGGTTATTTGAATGCGATTGGGATGACTCGCCGCCTGACAGCATTGTTCGATTGTGGCAGCGCTTTAGAGAGGAACTTCCTTTACTAAGAGAAATTAAAATACCGCGTCATATAAATGTCGATAGAAATAGCAGCATAACGGTTGTTGGATTTGCAGACGCCAGCGAGAAGGCTTACGGGGGCGTTGTATATTTCCATGTCCAGAATAATGGTAGAAATTCGATTAGCCTCATTAGTTCTAAGTCGAGAGTCTCCCCCGTAAGGTTGTCTCTCTGGCGCGCTTAGAGCTTTGCGCAATATTAGTACTCACCAAGCTTATTACCACAGTTATCGGCGCATGTAGGGATAGAGTTCACATAGAAAGAATATTTGCCTTTTCCGACTCCACCGTCGCCTTATGTTGGGTTCATTCTTCACCCCACCGTTGGGATACGTTTGTCGCGAACCGAGTGGCCAAGATCCAAGACGAGTTAGAAACGCGGAACTTTTATCACGTGTCCGGTAAGGAAAACCCTGCCGATTGTCTATCCCGGGGACTCACCCCGATGCAAATAATGGACCACCCGCTTTGGTTCCATGGACCTTCTTGGGTTTACTTGGATCCCTCACAATGGCCAATAACCGATTTCGAACCTTCGTCAGTGTCACAACCGCCGGAAGAGAAGAGACACGCTCTAGTGGCGAACGTTTCGAGCGAGGTTTCTCCAATCATTGCTCTGGCGAACCGCTTGTCCTCTTGGTCGAAATTATTGCGTAGCGTAATTTACGTTTGTCGATTCGCGAAGCTTTTACCGCGACGTCCGTATGTCTTAGCATCCGATTACAACTATGCCGAGTCGCTAGTATTACGTGAACTTCAACGTGCGCACTTCTCTGAAGAAATTACAAGATTACAATCGAATAGAGCTTGTAGTCGCGCCTTTCAACGCCTTAAGCCATTTTTACAGGATGGGATTGTAAGGGTAGGTGGACGCTTGTCCAACTCGCAATTGAGTTTCGACCAACGGCACCCTATAGTTTTACCGCGTAAAGACCATATCATGAACTTATTAGTCGATTATCATCATAAATTGAACTCGCACGCTGGCCCCGATTTATTGATGTCGATCTTGCGTCAGAATTATTGGATTCTTTCTGCACGTAGTTTAATACGCAATCGGGTGCACAGATGTATAGCTTGCTTTCGGGCACGCCCCAAGCCGTCATTTCCGGAAATGGCGGAACTTAGATCTTGTAGAGTGATACAATCGGTAAAGCCCCTTCACGCACACCGGGTCTGATTTTGCTGGTCCGTTTAAGGTCACGCTCACTCGCGGGCGTGGTATAAGATCCACAAAGGCTTACGTCTGCATTTTCGTATGTCTAACTACTCGAGCAGGGCATATAGACCTCGTTGGTGATCTAAGCACAGCAGGCTTTATGGGTGCATTTAAAAGATTTCTATCGCGCAGAGGCCCTGTAAGTAAATTATATTCGGATAACGGTACGAACTACGTCGGTGCAAAACGTATTCTATCGGAACTACACGAGCTCTTAGCTAGCAAGTATTATAATTCGGAGTTCGCTCACATTCTAGCCGAGAACCGCATTGAGTGGTCTCTGAACGTCCCAGCCGCGAGTCATTTTGGGGGCAATTGGGAGACTAATATTAAAAGTCTAAAGAGCCACTTATACCGAGTAATAGGAGATCAAATTTTGTCCTTCGAAGAGCTAAGTACGGTGCTCGCTCAAATTGAATGCGTAATGAATAGCCGCCCACTTTGTCCGGACGTTATCTAGTGACCCCTCGGAACCGCTGGCTCTAACTCCAGCACATTTTTTGACTTTAACGCCTCTAAGGTATCTGCCCGCCGCGGATATGGATGAGAACAGACTTAGCATTTCCACACGCCACAAATTATTAGATCGGTTAGTGCAATCGTTTTGGAAACGATGGAGGATGGAATACTTGCATACTTTGCAGTCTCGGCAAAAATGGAACACAGCGACAGAGCCTTTAGCTGTAGGAACCGTAGTTGTGCTCACTAAGGAGAATACGCCGCCTCTCCACTGGCCGTTAGGAATCGTCGAGGAGGTCTTTCCCGGTTCCGACGGAGTAATTAGGATAGCTCGCGTTAAGACCACGGTTGGGTCTTACCTACGTCCTGTTATCCGTTTGTGCCTCTTGCCTCTTCCATAATTTAAATTAGCTTTCTAGACTGAAATTGTAGTTTAATTTAGGTAATCTTAGCGTTAGTTAGTTATTTGTTAGTCGATCTTAGCTCTAGTTGTTTAGTTATTTTTTTTTGAAGGAAATCCTTCAAGGGCGGGGGGAGATGGTTGCGCGGAAAACCATTCGCGTTTTTTATTTTGACGGTAGGAACTTGTAGAATCATTATTTCCTTTCCAAACAATATCATTCGTACCCTCCTATCGACACATCGGGGTGGTGGGGTGGGAGGGGAAAGAAGACGATTCTAGAACATCGCGTAATCACCCGAGCCGAGGATATATAAGACACGCGCGACCGATGCGCGAGCCTCTTCTCCCGCCGCAGTCGTCGTTGAACTACAACCTCCTCTTCCCGCGCGCTCGTTTGGAAACACCTCACTAGTGGAAACCGCTTTGGCCTGGAAGCAGTCGAGCTCCAGGAACCCGCCTCACCTCGTGTGAGATATCGTCGCGCACCGCCTCTCTCCGGAGTGTTCCAGAAGTCGCTATAGTGATCGACAGGAAGAAGAAACCCCGGTGAGTCAATATTCCTTAATTATACCTGCTTGCTAATAGTTTAACCCGCTCCAATCTGTTTTTTTCCTAGTCAAGCAGGATTCCTTTCATCGATTCGACAAGTAATAGTTTAGTTTAGGGAAGAGCGAGTGCATTGTACCGCATGCTATAGTAGACGCTTTACGTAAGCGTAGAAGCAATCGCATATACAGTCCACTTTAGTTAATATCTCGCGTAATAGGTTTGAGGTTTGACCGGGGAACTAGATTTTCGGCAGCCTTAAACACGTGGCTCCACCACCTTGAGGGAAATACGTTTTGTGACCAAGATGTGGGTGCTAACAAAGCGCTCGAAATATGGGAAATCAAAAAAATTACATTACAATTATAACATTGTAGAGTGTTTAAAATATTACTTAAATTGGACATTGCTTATTTAGAATCTTATACTCGGTTTAATTACTCCTAAGAACAATATGAAATTTAGCTTAAAATGCAAAGAATAATTGCACACGCCCGCATTTGAATTCTGAAGTTGATGTTTAACTTTTCTTTGATCACTGAACTGAAAAGTCACGTCATATTAAACATTCACTGAACGATTTTCGTAAAATGTTTAATTTACGATAAATGACAGAATTCGGGTATCACAATACGTGAAAAAATTATTCTAATAGTTTCGCTTTTGGTATGGACACCAAATACCTTTATACCATTACCGAATTAATTGGTCACAAGTCAACTTTCGATAATAGACCTCTATTTTCTAGAATAAAAGTGACAAAAGAGAATACGGTCCAACCGATGATAAGTGGATAATGTGGCCCATAAACAACATCTTTCCTCGATTACTAATCGAAATGCGATTACTAAACGATTACTAAACGAAACATTGTCAGTCTTGAGGAATAAAATAGAATGCTTCTCCACCGTAGGTAAGAGCGCGGTGCTTCCCCGGTCGAGCCAACCTATTCGTTCTATAACGGTAATAGCTGCAGCATTGCTCTATCATGTATGAAAATGTATCTGAATCCTTATAATTAACTATTATTTCTAGGAACGTAACGTAGGGCGTTGAGACTTAATAATTTACTGTCTAAATAACAACTGTAACTGCATTAGGTGTGATCTGCTAAACTACGAGCGAGGCTTTGATGAACGTTAACCGTTAATGTAATCAAAAATTCGCTTTTTTATAACGTCATAGATATTCAAGCTGCTCTGAGGAAGTTAGGTAGCAGTCAGACTACTAAAATCCAAACCAAAGTACTATCTACTTACTAAAAGGGAGCTATCGCCTCACAATAATTGCACCCAGCCTCGACAAGGGATTACGGAAACTCCGTACTGAGCGTGTCCGCAACTCTTCTATCGCTATGCCATGAATTTAACTCGTCTTCGAATGCTTAAAAACTCTCGAAGCTCTTCAGAGTTGTTATGAAGTTTGAGATGACGTCAAACCCTCCCCAACCCTGGGAGGTAGAAGCCTACAACCCCATTGTCCAAGGGACGAAATGTTAATGAAGAATAAGAGTTAGGTGATTATCCCCTCTGGAAGACCAACACTGAACTTTTTATCTCCAGTGGCCAAAGATACCAAACGAAACATCAATAATTAAAAATAAATTAAAAGTATGTTAAATTAAGCGCAATTAAATCTGTTATAATTTGTTATATTCAAAGAACATTTAAAAGTAAATACTTTTCATTCTATTGTACGTAAATTATAGTATTTATGAATATTTTTGAAGGAAAAACTAATTATCTGGTTCTGATATATTTTGTGTTATACAGTTCTTAGTAATTGAGCTGTAACCATATTAGGGCTTAGCACAAATGGTATATGACCGTAATAGTTCACGGCTTAAAACGAGACTCTTCTATCGCAAGGAAGATCTGCCGTAATCACAGTTTCTTTAAAAAAGAACCTGATGACGATTACGAGGCGGCTTTTTCTTCAATAAGGAAGGTCAAGAAATAAAGTAAGCAAATTATTTTATATAGATATTTAACACTTCAGCCTCGTCTTCTCGCACACTGGCATACTTGAAGTATTATTGCATATCACCTCGTCAATATAATGGAAAGGCCCAAAAATATCACGTATTTTTTGGGCCTTTCCAACGTCGCTAACAATACACGGCATATTTATCATTAAATATTGTTTATTATACTTATATTTTAATTTTAGTGTTATTGCGTCTATACATATTATATTATTGGGAACAACCGCTGAGCATGCCTTCAAACTAATAACACAGTGTCTGTCTTCAAATATCCTCACACCAAATATTCCTTTAACTAAATTTATAACTTTTTCATTAAATAAATACACAACTTGCGTTAAACGAATATGAAATTAAAATATACACACGCGGTTTAACAAATCGGTCACATGCATGCTCGTGTAAATCAATAGAAAGAGTAGATAACTTTAAACCACATTGACAGTAAACTAAAATGGAGCACTTACGCTGCACAACTTACTCGTCGTATCAGAAAACTCATATACATCTTTAACTTTAAGGAAAGTAGCTGATAAACACGTAATAAATATGGTATACCGTACCGTGATTTGGGGTGCTGCTAATAAAACAATTTTAATAACTTTGGAAGAGCTCAGCGAGCAGTTTTAAAAATTATAAATTTTAAACCGATTTTATACGACACATCGAAGTTATACGCCGATTGTAAAATGTTATCAGTCAGGCAACTTTATATCTTACGAGTTATTTTAAGAAAACACACGGAAACGCCCTTTGATCCTAAGGTTTTACATAAAAGCAGATATGTTCATGTGTATAAGACTGAGATTCATAGAACGTTATAAGCCAAAAAAAGAAAGAAAGAGATATTTATTTGGCCATTTCTTAACAAATTAGCAATAAATACTCAAAACAAACATTATGTTTAGGTATTCTTATAAGTAGACTTAATAACACACTTACAATGAAAATTAAATCATTTTAACAAAGCAGATATATACAAAATACATTTAAAAAAAGTGAACAGCTAACTTAAAAAAAACTTTTTTTTTTAATGAGAAATGGTCCAAATACGATTGCCACTCAGGAAACGCTAAGATGTGTCATCCTAGCCCTGATTTTCAGTGGCTACCTTAAGTCTATTATATAGATACACACACATATAATATATATACACACACATATAATATAGATACACACACATATAATATATATATTCTCTCCTTTCACTGATAGTGATGTTAAAAAGAACATTTTGTCCATCTCGTCCAATGCCGTGGGTGATGACAATGTTAGTCGTAACATGATCCTACCTATTCTAGAATTTGTTACTCCTATCCTCACCCATATCTTGAATAAATCCATCTCCTCTTCAAAATTTCCTGATGTTTGGAAAAGTGCACTTGTAACGCCTCTCCCTAAAAAAAGCCCATGCTTTGCATTTTTCCGACTTTCGTCCTATCTCAATTCTCCCGTTTTTATCCAAACTCCTGGAGAAACTAGTTTTCTTTCAGTTAAATCTCTACCTAAATAGAAATTGTATCCTGGATCCTCTCCAATCTGGTTTCCGATCGGGTCATAGTACGACAACAGCGTTGGTTAAAGTTACCGATGACATTCGACGAGGTATGGATAACAAACAGCTCACTGTGTTGGTATTGCTTGATTTTAGCAATGCGTTTAACACTGTTGATTTTGACATCTTATTGAGTGTGTTACGTTCTATTAACATATCTCCTCCGGTGATTGGCTGGTTTCATAGTTATCTTTATGGCCGACGGCAGCGTGTTCGCATCGAAGATGAGTTCTCATCTTGGTGCGAATTACGGGCTGGCGTGCCTCAAGGTGGTGTGCTGTCTCCTTTACTTTTTGCTATATTCATTAATTCTATCTCTCAAAATATTGCTTCTCTCTATCACATGTATGCAGACGATCTCCAAATCTACACTCAGTCAACTTTGTTAAATCTGCCTTCTGCTGTTGCCACCATCAACAATGACTTAGCGGCGATAAACCAGTGGAGTCAGCGTTATGGTCTAAAAATTAATCCGTTCAAGTCCCAGGCTATAGTTATTGGTGGTGGAGGGATGGTCTCCAGAGTTGACTGGAACAACCTACCCTCGGTGACATTAAATGACGTTGTCATACCCTACAGTAAATCTGTAAAAAATCTGGGGATATATCTAGATTCTACCTTGTCGTGGTCGCAGCAGTTAAAACAAGTGAGCAAAAAAGGTGTTTGCTACTATGGGTTCACTTCGTCGTTTACGTTCTTTTCTCCCCATTCCCACCAAGATTATGTTAGCACAATCCTTACTTCTCTCTATTCTCGATTATGCGGACGCAAGTTACCTCGATTTAACTGAAGACCAACTGAACAAACTTGAGCGAATTCAAAATATTGCAATTAGGTTCATATTTGGTTTGCGCAAATATGATCATGTATCCGAATATCGTTTACAGCTCAAGTGGTTACCCATTCGCTTTCGCCGGAATTTGCAAACTGTATCTCTTCTGTACTGTGTGTTGTTCAATCCTTTGACTCCAAGCTACTTAAAGGAAAACTTTAAGTTTCTTGGTCATGATCGACCTGATAGAGTTCTTCGGTCAGCCGGCGAACTAATTCTAGAACCATGTTCATTTCGAACAAAATTTATGAAATATTCTTTTTACGAGCCAAGCCATAAGGTTATGGAATGAACTTCCACTCCAAATTCAACGAGCACAAACTTTGGAAAGTTTCAAAAGTGACGTCAAGAAGCATTACCTAACACTTTGTGGTTATTGATAACCAATTCTAGCAACAGATTTATATTTATTTATTTATTATCTATGTATACATATGTATGTGTATATATTTATATATATAAACCTATTTATTAATACGTATGTTTATTTTATTATTATTATTTTTTATGTATTATTGTGGTATTTTAACAATATATAGTTTAGTTTATTTAGATATTAGAATGTAAGTGTAACATAAAACGCACCACCTCCTACTGTTCTTAATTCCAGTTTCTCCTTAGCCCAAAGGTTGTCTGGAAGAGATCGCTCTTTAGCGATAAGACCGCCTTATTGTACATACGTATATATTAAGTTTCCTCTGTAATGTATTTATTCGTTGTATATGTGTGGTGTACAATAAAGTATATATAAATAAAATAAATAAAATAAATATATATATATATATATATATATATATATATATATATATACACATACATACATAAATATATACATACGTACACATACACACACGGGCACATATTTTCTATATATACGGGCACATGTAATATATACTTATTTGGTTTAATAATACAAGTAGATACACGATTAGGTAGGTTTATAGGTTATAGGTTTTTAATATTCTTTTTATATTTACTTTTGGGCCACAACTGCCTTATCTTTGTAGTGCTGTACCGGATGTTTATGAATGTTAATTTCATTGCATAACTGGAACCGAGGATATAAAAATAATTTAAATCTCATACAAAAACACTTATACACAATAGCAACCCGAGAGATATGTTCAACATAACATGCTGCCGCATCCATTTAACATGTTTTATCACAGAACCTGGGATCTATCTACACTACGCGTGCAATGGAAAGAAAATAGTGTAATTTTAGATTGTACACCCGTGACGTATGAAGGAAAAAATAATGACAATTATACGCACTGGAACAAACATAGATATACACGCTAAAGCATAAAAACATTAAATTTTAAATTGATAATCTGCGATCGTAGCTGTATATTTAATAGTACAGCTTTGTATTTTGTACGCAAACTATACACTGATGAATAAAGTAGCAAAATGTAGTTGCCAACGGTAATCCATTTTAAGCATTCTTGCGTTGTTATTATAAGGTGTTACATGGGCACGTGGAGGAATTTTATAACAGAAGCGGGCACAGGCATTTTGAACGCATTCGCATAATTTCTTACGCACCTCAGTGCATAAAACATTTCTGATTTGGTACAGAACTTTTAACCGGTAAAAGCAGTTTTTAGCTGTATTAATTATCTGTTTTTCAAACCTCAGCTGCTCATCCATTACTATTCCTAAGTTTCTCGCCTCGTTAACACGCTCAACATTTACATTTTTTATTTTTACCATTGGGCGGATAGCCAATGCAAAAGAAGCACGCACGCACGCACGCACCCACGCACCCACGCACGCACGCACCCACGCACGCACGCACGCACGCACGCACGCACGCACGCACGCACGCACGCACGCACGCATGCATGCCTGCACGCACGACACACACACACACACACACACACACACACACACACACACACACACACATTTCGTTTAGTTTCATATTTTGAAGAGCGCTAACTTCTATGTGTCTAGTTTAAAAGTCAGAGGTTCTAGTATAATCTAAGATGTAATATTTAGACAGTATGTTAAATATATATATTTTATGTGAATTCATTGTTATACAGGAATAAATTATATTTATTATTACACGGGGCGAAAAAAAATTGTTAACAACGGTTCCGCGGCGCTGTGACTTAGCAATGACTTGTGGCTCTGAGCGCTGCGGGTTCGAATACGCACGGAACAAGTATTTCCATGTTCTACAAATAATTGTTATAGGTCTGAATTACTGTTTATGTGAAATTTACGTGTGTAAGCTGCTTTCACGACATAAAAGAATATCCTATAGTGTGGGTATTTTCTTATAAGATATAAATTTAAAAAACATAAATATTATCTGGTCCTAAAAAGAACAAAATATTAATGTTGGATCTTTTTGTCTTCAAAACTTTCAACTAGCACCGCAGTGAACAAGCAGATGATACATTCAAAAGACTTATTTGTGTGTTCACATAGGTAGTCCACGCTGTAGTTAGTGCACAGGCATCCTTTGAATGTCAATGAGCATACAGGCTTAGACAAGAGTTTGCAGAGGTCGTTAAAAAGCGCATCAAGCTTAATGAGAATAGAAACCTTTGGATATGAATCATAAAGCACAATACAGTTGCTCGTATTTTACTTCATTACTGTAAATTTTACGTTCAACGATTTTCTTAATGTAAAAACCTTTCACACATGTATGTTTGACAACTGATGACGGCCATGTTAAATTGTCTATTGGCACGAATTTACGCAGTGGCTAAACGTACTACGGCCACGGGAGTAAAGAAACCGTACCGTATCTTTACTTACTTGCAGATCCGCGGGTTCTTTTTGACACATAAAATATGATTTTATTTTCAGAGGTGTAAAATATTGATAAAATGACGGACGTCCGCCACCCATGAACAACTGCAACACCCAGGGAATTGCTGATACGTTGCTGTCCTTTTAGAAAGGAGTAATCTTCATGAAGGTCAGGATCATAGACTTGTGAAAGGCTGTAGTGATCGTGCAAAACTTCTGTGCGTAATTTTTTTCATATTTTTTACCAAAACCTGGATTCTGCTTATTAGGATTTCAATAAAACACTAAACTCGATGGTAATATAATATCCAAAAGCAAAAATTAAATTAATGATTTCTTAAATTTACGCGAACACTACACATTGAATAAAACTATTATTTTCGGATTTTATTGCGTTTAATTACTTTAATTTGTTTTTACTATCCCGACGTTTCGGGTGCTTTACAGCACCCATGGTCACGGGGGGGGGGACTGAGATGTTTGACGTCCCAATGTCATAGTCCGGCTACCTTCAGTTTTTGAATATAAATTTTTGGTCCGATTTACGCAAAGCGAGCTTATACTATCATGAAGTCTTGCAGTGGTATGCTTGGGTTTGGGTTTAATTTTGGTAATTATAGGATCCCAAGCTGCTGGCAGCACCCATCCATCTTCTCTATTGAAATTTGGATGTTTTTTAATTTCAAGATTGGATTTCAAGATTGGATTGGATGTTTTTTGCTAAGTGTTGTGCCAGCTTATAAGTTGGTGAATCGAACCCCAGTGAACGAGTGAAGCCAGCCACAGTCGAGCGTGCGCCTGCTGTACTACCATATATCAGAGAGTCACAGACAACATTGGCTACATCTTGAAGCGAGCTTCTATTAAAACATACCACAAGCCGCCGAAGAAGATTAGTAAATTTTTACCATCCATCAAATGTAATATTCCTCTACAGGATGCAGGTGTGTAAAAGATTGTGAATGTGGTCTCTCTTACATAGGTCAAACAAAATGATCTATAAAAACCCGCGTGAAGGAACATATAGCTGACGTGAAGCGCCGACGCTCCGGGAAGTCTGCAGTCTGCGAACATATTCAAGATCGTCCCCACCATTACATTCGATTTGTAAACCACAAATCCTCGCAAAAGAACACCGATTCCTACCAAGGATGATACGCGAGGCTATTGAAATTAAAAAAACATCCAAATTTCAATAAAGAAGATGGATGGGTGCTGCCAGCAGCTTGGAATCCTATAATTAACAAAATTAAACCCAAACCCAAGCATACCACTGCAAGACTTTATGATACTATAAGCTCGTTTTGCGTAAATCGGACCAAAAATTAATATTCAAAAAACTGAAGGTAGCCGGATTAACTATAATATTGGGACGTCAAACATCTCAGTCCCCCCCGTGACCATGGGTGCTGTAAAGCACTCGAAACGTCGGGATAGTAAAAACAAATTAAAGTAATTAAACGCGATAAAATCCGTAAATAATAGTTTTATTCAAAAATTTAAATGATTATAAAATTTTATATCTAATATTAAATTCCCGTTTATTTAATAACAATATTAAGATATAAAGTCAGTATGGTCGCAATCGATAGAAACAGAAACTTTTTTATTCAATATAGATTATAAATAATACTTATTGAAAGTCACTTTTTAATTAACCACTGGTTCGGAAAAAAGCCTCTGTCTTGGGAAGAACCAGCAAGAAACCCAGCGGGACTTTTAAAAAAATTAACAGCTTACAATCATCTATGTTACAATGAAAACACATAACAAATTCGAAATAGCTTGGTAGCGATCACTCTTCCCAGGGTTATTATCATCTTTAAATTAGTTAATATGATAACAAACCTTTTTATACAAACTTAGTTTAATAAAGTTTTTGAGCTTTTTTCTGGTCAAATTTTGTATATTTTCTGGGATTTTGTTATAAAAACGTACATATTGCCCCAAGAATTAATTACTGACTCGGTGGAGTCGTGTAACTGGTATTACTATCTTGTGTCTGTTCCCAGTATTTACAGAATGAATGTCACTTATTTTTATAAAACTACTTTTATTTTTGTGTACTGTAAATTAAATTTTTGTGAATGTACTGAGAGGTCAAAATTAATATATTAATTACCTTAAATTTTTGTCTGAGCGACTCTTTAGGTTTTAAATCATAGATTGCACCACGAAATTGAAAAAACAAGAGTATGTATCAAAATATATAATTTGTCCTAGAATCACTATCACCAAACTCACACATTCGCAAGAAAGATATGTGTACCGACAATTGGGCAACATTTCAATAATTTTCGCGTGATTATTAAAAAATAAAAAGACAATGACTTTATGTCACTTACCATTCGCTTTACTACGAACCAATTCAAGGAGCTTCCAGGATTGACGAAAAAAATTTACTATGTGATGCTAGATGCACCAATAATAAATTCACACTATTATAGGCAAAATTTAAATAGACATAACGTTGAGCTTGCCCTACCTAACCTGTACCGCTACGTGAATGATATTAGTGATATAGTTATTCTGCCGGAGCATGATATGACTTATCGATATGCAGTCAATATTAAACTTTAGGAAAATATATGAAAATGCCTTCGAAATTGCCTTGATGTACTACGTACATCCCCGTAATTCATATATCCGGCACAAAATTAGTTGCCTTTAGAAGCAATTTGTTTACAGTATATTATTGAAATGGAATCAATGAAAATAATAACAAACAATAATTTACCATTTGTTATTGTCATTTAAATAACACATATTTGTTTAATAAATTGTCGTTTTCACAGTTTAATAGTAAATTTTAAACGATAATGAATTCGGATTCCAATAAAGATCATGAGATTATTATCACTTTTATTTTAGCTACTTTCCAAATGACATGAGTAATACTAAACTTCTTACTTCTATGGCTTAGCAAATCTAATAAAAATGTTCATTCATAGCAAATTATAGAGTATCACCCTATAATTTCGTATATTTTCATAGACATCCAGTTCTTGCATATTATCAATCATATGTTAGTGGATAAACGGGATTGTGATAAAATTGTATCGAAAACTTTATTATCGGCGTAGTCACAACACTATTGCAGTAATTTTTATTAAAAATGTATTAACAGATGAACCTTAAATCAATAAAATAAGGTTGAATATTACTTGTAATAAAGACAATTTGATATTTTGTCCATATTTAGTCACGTTTCTATGCAAAAAGAAAAAGAAAAATTACACGTGCCTTTGGTACGAAACACCTCCTTTCGAAATATTTTTCTTTTTACTTTCGTTTATATACGAGTACTCAAATATTGCACAAAACGGCATATTTTCGCATATCTCACTTAAGAACCGACACGTTGGGTCGCCACAATTTGAGCCTATAATTGACAGTCAGTTACACTCTACTGTCCGTAATTGTAACAAGGCCTACCCCGCCCGATTTGGGCTTTCACTTGTTTTTTTATATTCCGTGGATTGCTCCTAGGGCCCTCTTCTGTAAAACAAATATAATTTCAGTATCAGTCGCGTGTCCCCATAGCAAGATACCATACGACATTATGCTATGGAAAAGTTAAAGTAAACTAGTCTAGCTGTTTAAACACTGGTAACACTTCTAATTTTTTACAGCACATGCTGCAGAACTAATCTTCTTGCTAGTTTTAATATATGGGCGCCCAACTGAAGCTTTGCGTGTGATTCCAAGAAAAGTAGTGATATCGAAGATTCAGCTCCTCCCCATTTAAAATTACATTGGTATTTGGATGATTGACATTTGGAGTTATGAATTTCGTAATTTAGTAATTTAGATATAGCATTATTTACTTCGTCAGATTTTAATTATTGTCATTTTAATTTGAATATTAATAAACTATCATCAGCAAATATTACCATATCATGGTTATCCTCTTCTATGTAAGGTAAGTTATTAATATATACAAGAAATAAAAAGGAGCCAAGAAACCTTAAATCTGGAAGAACTCATACTATACTAACAACTTTTTTCGTGTTTTTTTTTTACTTAAATATTAAATAATTAATTTAAGAGCATAACATTTTACACGCTAGTGTTGAAATTCCCTGATTAATGTTTCATGGTGAACACAGCATAATCGAGGATAGGTAGCAGTAAAGATTGGGCAAGCATAATTTTAGTGGAACTGGGTAAATAGTAGTTCATTCTTCGGAGTGAAATATTAGCTGCAAATATTTTACAACACACTGCCCTGTTTTGAGGATCCCATGAAGTGCTAGAATCTATCAAGCAAAATCTACAAAGTGGCTTTTTATATGTTTTTAACGTGACATATGAACTTATAGTCAACATGATCGGAAGTGGCTATTGCATAGACTGCAGAAGCCGTCTGGATACCTGCAACATACAAAGAAAGAAACAAATTCAAACAAAGAAAGTTTCAGATCTGGGTTGGTTAAGACTACCACGTAGACATTTATACATTTGGCCTTGATTACGCATCAAAATACAGGTGCGTTGTCAGCCCTGATGACTAAGGTGGAATGCCCAATTACCAATAAATATAGGTTTTAAGTTCGACTACGATATTTAAAAGAAAAACATATGGACATTATTAACGAAATAACAAGTTAAATTAAAAACAATTTATCGTTATTTAAACATACTAATATTAAAATTACATAATATAATTAAAACATACTAATATACGTTTATATAGCACAAGTCTGGGATAAAACCCTTCTCAGTTACATATAATTAAAGTAAATCTTGTCTACAATAGGAGGTAGTAGTAGATGCTTTATACAGATAGTAAAGTCTAGAAAGAAAAATTTCTTAAGCCCGTAAATATACATTGCTTATTCCAAATATGTCTATAAGGTCATGATAATATTACTATTAACAAATATAATATAATACATAAAATCGCCAGGTGCCATCGCGCAAAGGTGTCAGATTTTTCATAGAATAAGAGTGTCTGTAGTGTGTCAGTGTAGTGAGTGTCGTGAATTAGTGATTATATAACTCCTGAACGAATTGACCAATTAAGGTCATATTTGCTTCACGCAACATATTTGTATTGTCAAGATCGTTACTCATAGTCATAAAAGGATTTAATAGGTAGCACTGGAGGCAACTTACGTGTATTAACGAATTCTATGTTTAAGGACTAAAATGGCTTGATTTATTTTGTTTCTTATTGCCATTTAAATAATTCAATGACATAAAAAGTCAAAGTTAAAGAAGAAAACTTAAGATTTACCTTTACATTTGTTTTCTTCCAAACCACTGCCACTTAAAAACAAATTAAACTATACTCCTTGAGCTGCCCAATTAATTAACTCGATTACGAACGACTACCTTTTGTTAACTTCGCCTTGATCGTTTCTTTATAAACCACTGAATTTCCAAAGTTTATTAGCTTTCATGGGGTTTTATAATTAAAAATGATACTTCAATTCATAATATTTATATACAATATAAAATTTTTCATAAATGTCACATAATACCAAATAGCAGCTTTAAAAACTTATTATTTATATACTAGTTGTAAGTAAGAGCCAACTGTCAAAACTGAAGACTGAGTGTGGCAGCATCGTTTCCGGGACACCTAAGATTCTGAGTGAGATTGAGAGGTTGTATAGGCAGCTGTACACATCATTGTTGGAACCACACGGAAGTGTGAGTAACGATCCAAGACTAAATCTTATCTGACACTATTTCGATGACACCCCGGACGTCAGTCTAAGCGAGATTAGAATGGCTCTCCAGCACGTTAAAAACGACAAGTCCCCGGGCGAGGATGGAATTACAGCGGAGCTTTTGAAAGCGGGTGGAAAACCGGTACTTGAAGTCCTTCAGAAGCTCCTTCATTCCTTCCTCCATGGAGGTACTCCACCAGAGGCGTGGAGCAGAAGTGCGGTGGTCTTGTTCTTCAAGAAAGGTGACACACCCTCTTGAAGAACTACAGACCGATATCAATTCTGAGCCGCGTCTACGTGCTCTTTTCAAGACCCATTACGAATCGTATCGCACGCAGACTCGACGACTTCCAGCCTCCCAAACAAGCGGGTTTCCGAAAAGTTCCGAATACCGTGCGGCAGATTGTACAGAAAACCAAAGAGTACAATCTGCCACTTTGCCTGGCGTATGTGGACTATGAGAAAGCCTTTGATTCCGTCAAAATTTGGGCGGTGCTAAAGTCTCTTCATCGGTGCCAAGTTGACTGTCGGTATATCGAAGTGCTAATGTGTTTTTACAATAGGGCTACGATGGCTATCCAAGTATAGAACCAGAGTACGAAACCTATCCAACTGCAGAGAGGTGTAAGACAGGTTGACGTTATTTCCCCGAAACTCTTCACCGCTGCATTGGAAGACGTTTTGAAGCTACTGGACTGGAAAGGATACGGTATTAACATCAATGTCGAGTACATCACTCACCTTCGATTTACCAACGATATAGTCCTTATGGCAGAATCGCTGGAGGACTTAAGCACTATGCTCAAGATGAGGTCATTTAATAGTGCCTGCCAACGAATAGGTCTTAAGATGAACATGGACAAAACAAAGATCATGTTTAATATCCATGTCACACCTATGCCGATAGTTGTTAGGAGCACTTTGCTCGAAGTTGTTGACGAGTACGTTTACCTGGGACAAATAGTCTGACTAGGTAAGTCCAACTTCGACCGAGAGGTAAATCGACGGATTCAACTCGGCTCGGCAGCGTTCGGGAAATTACGACACATCTTCTCGTCAGGTATACCTAGTTGAGTAAAAACCGGAAAACTAAATTGTACAACCAGTGCGCGTTGCCAGTGATGACCTTTGGAACCGAGACGTGGTCCTTCACTGCTGGCCCTATGAGGACGCTCAAAGTCACTCTGCGAGCTATGGAGAGGGCTATGCTCGGGGTTTCTCTGCGTGATAAACTAAGATATGAGGATATTCGCAGTAAAACCAGAGTGACCGACATAGGCCAATGGATTAGTAAGCTGAAGTGGCAGTGGGTCGGCCATATAGCTCGAAGAACTGAAAACCGTTGGGGAAAAAAGATTCTCGAGTGGCAGTCTCGTACCGGTAGGCGAAGTGTAGGGCGACACCCCACTAGATGGAGTGATGACCTGGTAAGACATGCAGAAAGTCGATGGATGCAGGAGGCTCAGGACCATGATTTGTGGCATACCTTGGGATAGGCCTATGTTCAGTAGTGGACTTGTAAAGGGCTGTAATGATGATAATGATGATGATGATGATACTAGTTGTGACCTAGCGGTCAAAATTTGAAGTAATTCAGAAATTTCATTCATTCGAAGAACTTTTAGGTTTGTGTATTAAGCAATCTGTATTTCACTTTTCACTACATAACAAAAATAAATAACAAATAATGTCCTCCAGACCGAAATTTCCACAACGGTGGCCAGTCCCAACGGAGACTATACACCTGTGTAGGACATATTAGTACACAAGTGTGTTCAGGAATACACTCTTTATTCCCTCACTCTCATAATCCGACGAGAATGCAATCTGACAAGACCGGAGAAAGATCAGACGCCGGACCAATTACGAGCTTTGCGAGGCACGAGGGTGAAACTTCGTCAATTCCCTGCCTCCGGGCTGCTTCTGAGAATTCCTTGACAGAAAAACCCAATAAATTATTTTGATCACCTCATACGATACCGTGTTGCATTCGCTTACTTATGATAATTAATAATTGACTCTACATTACAATTGCAGTCCATTTACCGATTTTAACTTATTTCCTTTATTACGTGGTAGAGCCACACTGCAGCTATTATGGTTGTAGCATGAATGGGTCGGCCCGACCGGGGAAAGACCACGCTCTCACAGAATACCAGCATAAAATAGTAGCTTAACGCTACTGTGTTTCGTATGGTGTGAAGTGAAAGTGTAGAGAACGGAATACCCGTTTTATTGGAATCGAGGCATTCCATCTTAGTCCTCAAGGGCATTTTGATTCTTAAGCGAGGTTAAATGTAGATGTCTACGAGCCACAGCGTCCACTTACAATCAGATGGACTGTGTGCACGTTCATCACCCTTATCCTTTAAAAAAAAATTCTAAAAATGATTCTTTTGTGGACCAAATACATTCTCTTATTAATAAAGAAAAAAAAACAATTATTAAACTGTTTTTGTAAAAATCAGAAGTCATTGACACTACTGTGTTGACTGTTTGGCCCATTAAACGTAGTAACTACGTACTCTTCGATTAAAACGCACTCATTTTTTTTCTTTAAGTGTTCAAAGATTTACATCTGTATTATTGAGAAAAATGTTTACTTGTGAATCAATTATTAGTCAATCAAGTCAAATAATCAATCAACATTAATAAGTTAAAAACAACAACCACTAAGTAAAAATACATAAAATAATTGAAAAATTCGAAGATTCAGATACCACTTTTTTGGAGAACCACTGAGATGAGTGTCTAAATTATGATGTTTACAATTTGAATTACAAGGAGAGCGGAAAACTTGGTCATAATTGGATGAGCGCAAGTTTTCGCGGTTGCTCGTTTCCAGATTATCAATTTCAGACCTTTATAAATTCGAGGAGAGCCGTTTACTTTTGTAACACTTCTTTTTATTTCAAAGGTAATTTTAACGTTATTTTTATTAATTTCTCTATGAATTACCAAAATAGAAAATTATTACAAAATATTTCAATTCCCACATTTAAATACTTCGTCTTTGATAATCAAAAAATTACTTGCTAGGAAAAGTATTGATATTCATGTGTAAAGAAAGATAATTAAGCTGTAAAGCGTCTACTAAAGCTTGTTTAAATTTTTGTTCAAATAAGGATCATCATCAACAAAAAATAGAAGCAAAATAACTAACAATTTTAAGAATCAGAAAGCAGAAATAGCAAAAGTCCATCACAGCTAATGCGTATATTTATACCATAGAAGACTATAATACACAATAGAATGGCTGTCAACCTTATTTTGTACGAGGATATGCATCGCCGGGAGCACACATACAAGCAATTACGTCGTATTATCAGTTAATCACCACTACAAACCCGATTCGCTGTGTTGACAGACGAATATTAATATATATATTATTTGTAAATAGCGTGCAATTTGGCATTTTCTAAATAATTTGAATGCGAAATTCGGAAACGATTCGACGTAACGTCAAAACACATCTCGTGTTCACATTTAAACGTGTTAATTGACATGTTAGTGACATTTTAGTGGCTACACGGGCTCCGCTCGGGGAGTCGGGTTCTGTTATGTATGTATTTTATGATTTATACGTATATTTTAGTTCAGTCACCTTAGCAGTTTAACTGTCAATAGTTACAAACTTTACAATCTTTAGTACTTAACAAATTAACTTTGTTTAATAATTTATTATTAAAAGAAAGAACCTGAACCTAGTGGTCCATTATTATATTTTTCAAACATTACTTTTTATTACAACCGTAAAATGAAGGCTACGCACTCCGAACCAAACAAAGCCTTGCACTTAAAATTCCATTAGGATACAAGAATTCTCATACATACGAAAAACAACCCACCTGGGATAGCCGCATAAAAAGGATTCTTAAGTAGCAATCTTGAACCTACACAAGCATTATAGGATGACCCTTCCCTACTTGAGTCATTTAATACCAGCTTAAAAGACAAGAATTGGTGATTGGCTCGGTAGTGAAAGAAGCCTTGGTATGATTACTTACGAGATGCAAAAATAATTTGTTTCAAGTTTTTTTTCTTATTTGATTTACGAAACAGACAATCTTTACACGTTTGTTGTCGAGCCGTTTGGTTCTAATGCGTGGAAGCATTAGAACGAAACAGTTTGCTCCATCTTTTGTAATGCTAAATAAAAAAGAAGTAGAATAATTTGCCGGCATATGTTTTTCAGCCCGAATACCATCTGGGCGTCTTTAAGGTAAGAGTGAATAGGTTTTTGTTACGCTAAGAGTTAATTTTAGAATAAAGAGTCTAATTAAAGTCCGAGACAGATCAAGACGCCTCTTATTAACACCTTCCCACATTATATTATATATTGCCAGGTCTATTCGTCATTGATGGCAACTAAACGCTGCCGGAGATTCATCACACTCTCTACCAGGCCATTTACATCTCTGCCACCAGAGTCAAGAACAACAGGAAGCACGGCCGTTTATAATTTATTGTCATGAAAATAATTTCAAACAAGATAATAAGAAAATGCTGTTGTCATCTCCTGAATTTACCACCCAACAAAAATTTTTAAAAAACCTTCTTAGCAAAAAAGTCGTGATGCCCTCATTAGTAATATTATTTGATTTTTACCAATTAACTATAATAAGATCATAGCAGAAAGATGTTTTTGTCATTCATTTTTTTACTTTCCAACAAGGCCCCAAATTCTTGTGTGCCCAAGGGCCCCGGTATGGCCTAAGACGGCATTGTTTACACCGTCACTACATGATAAACATTTCGTGAGCCTATCTATGCTATCCAAAGAAGAATTTAAAGTGAAATGGCTCAAAAAAGGATAATAATATATGTATTAAAACACGTCGTTTGATATTAACTCACTAAAATGTGTTTAAATAAGAAACTGA
Source organism: Parnassius apollo (assembly GCA_907164705.1). Taxonomy (NCBI): domain Eukaryota; kingdom Metazoa; phylum Arthropoda; class Insecta; order Lepidoptera; family Papilionidae; genus Parnassius; species Parnassius apollo. The sequence goes on from CAJQZP010001572.1 coordinate 64,918, forward strand.
CCTCTTTTATTCCTGTAGTATCAAAGCTCAAGCAAAATGTATTGTAACACACATTGGTTACTATTTCTAGCTAGCACTATTTGATTGTGCTTCTGTTATTGTAGTAGAGAAAATTGAATTTGTCCACAATCCGTAGGATTGCAATGCAGCTGGATGTTCGTTAAAATAGAATCTAATTCCTATATGTAAGTTTATTTTCATTTAAGGTGCGGAAAATTATTTCCAATTAAAAAGAGTATATAACCTTCTTGTACTAGAAACTTTCTTTTTTGGATAAAGTGAAATGATTCACTTTTATAAGGTTTCGCGACACATGAAAATTTTACACTCTTCGATATTAGAATATCCAAATTGAACTCTTATTTTTTTAAATACAATTTTATTTATGTACGTAATTTTATTAAAGTACGAGTGTTATAAGTTTGTAGTGTGTATATGTGTTTCTGTCTGTAGCATCATAGCTCTTGAACTGATGAACCGATTTTGATTAAGTTTTTTTTTTTGTTTGAAAGGCGTCTTAATCGTGAGTGTTCTTAGCTATGTATCAAGAAAATCATTTCAGCCCTTTGAAGATCATCAGCTCTTTTTGTTGGGTTTTTTTTTTTAATTTTTGGTTTTAGTTATTATATCTATTTAAATTTGACGGCATTCAATCAACATATTTATAATATTCCCTAAATGTGAGAGCTAATTGTTTATAATGTAGCGGAAAATATTTTAAAATTCAGATAAACACATTATCTTCATCAAACTTACCATTCATGTGTTATAAGAAATTGGCCCTTATATAAAAAGCCGGGAAGAGCTCCTTGCATCTAATAGGTGGCGGTATTATATCATGTCGTAGATAACAGACTGATGTAAATCGGTCAAGGGGAGCAACGTCAAAGGGCCGAAACATCCAGTATTGCCAACTGGTGATGATCTTAAATACTTACTTAAATACTTACCGCTAATTCTGACACTTTCATCTACGTGTTAGTGTACTGAATATTCCAATAAACGTTAGCAAAAGACACATTCTAGCTAATTTATTGATGTTGAGGAAAGTAAACTTGGTACAAGGACTGGCGATTGCAGAAAGTTATATTCCGACGGAGATCTGTGCTGTAAAGACATGCACGGGGATAGTTGCATTCTATTTCCACCACATTGTTAATTTTGTTTCAATTCAATAATATTTTTGCTTAAACAAAGTAAATGTTTTTCAACATAATCGATTTATTATATATAAATCGATTATGTTGAAAAACATTTGTTCTCATTTACTACAATGTTTTTATTTTTATTTTAGGCACTTATCACACTATATCCACACGTCACGGGTTGACTGAGAGAGAATGCCAAAAGGCATTAAGTATACCTTTTGTAATTCTTTGTATTAAGGCGTACAATTAAGTATAAATAAATAAATTGACTTAATTAAATTTTATGCGAAATGTTTATATTGTTTCGTTATATTTAATAAATAATATGTCTCGTGCAAGCTAACAGAATGTAACGACATTATTAGAGTGAGCGAGATTGCGGTAGATTCACTAAAGCTCGCTTTTCACTGTTAGTCCAGGAGGAATTGGCGCATGAGTACCGAAAATTATTCCACCTCAAGTTTTTACGCTATTTTCTTCAAATTGTCATACTGATGATATAAATGCATGTTGCTATGGGGCAACTAAGTGCCATATTATTTAAATTGTGTTAAAAAAGGGTATTTATTCACAATGTTACTTACGTAACGAAGTTCACCTGCGACAATTTAAAGTGCCGTATGAGTTATCTGACGGCCGTCCAAACAGGGGTGGCGGGCCCCGGCTCTGATGGCTAACTCATATCCTTCGATGCTCTGGACGGTGAGAACCGCCCAGGGATGCGGATGTATGCTGTGTTTGCGGTGAAAAGGGGTGTGCGGTGCGCATGTTTGCGGACTCGCTGCGTCCTATCCTTTGTTTTAACTTTGCTTGCGACATTAGATGAGTGTGTAATATTGGTGTGAGATAGCCCAGCGACATTTAGGTCGTCGGAATCTGGCGAAACTGGAGGATCAATTAATACCTTACCGGACCTCCGGAGACTTTCCGTAACATTTTGAGTCGGAGCGTTTATCACTATCACGTTGGGATGTCCTTCGGTCCTCTCAAAGTGAAGTATTCAGAGATCGTCAGAAGTTGACAGTCTCTGTGCAAGACGGAGTTTCACTGGTATCACTGAGCTCCGGTGGCTATGCGAATTAATCTATTTTAGACAACTTTTAGGTTGTACAAATGACTATGGGCCCCGTGCGCGAAAGCTACAATTGTGAAAGAAATGATAGGTCTTGCGCAAGTTTTATAAAAGTGAAGCGGGTGGAGGCCACTACTGACGAATTTATCACGGTTGCTGACAGTGCGAATATGTTTCACGAAGGTCATATATGACCCCTATGTATTTGGCTGTCGTTTCTGATGGGATCTGGCGGCCGAATAGGGTGACTGTGCCTAAGGATTTTTTCGAATTTAAGTTCTGACGATTGAGAGAGGGTTTCCATTGAATTTATATTGCATCACATATTTCGGGGTTCACCTCGATTTTTTATAAGCAAAACCATTCACCTAAGTGATTGGCGGCTCTTTGGAGCATCTTTGTGAGAAATCTCTTGTTGGGATGGTTGACGTAAAGTGCCATATCTTCGGAGAAGAGAACAGTTTTGACATTTGCGTTCTTCGGGATGCCACTCGTGCAGAGTATCAAGAGGGGTGGAGAGATGACGGAGCCCTGAAAAACTCCAGCCCTAAGGGGATATTTCAAGAAGTGAGTTCCCCCTCTATTTGATAGCAAAAATGGCGGTTGGAAAGGTAGGTTCTAATGATGTGAGTAAGACTATCAGGCACGTTGAGTTTATACAGCTTGTAAAACAAGCCGTCGTGCTAGACTTAGTCAAACGCTTTTGCGACGTCTGAGTCTGAGTCTGAGTCTGAGTGAGTGAGAGAGTCTGAGTAAGACTATCAGGCACGTTGAGTTTATACAGCTTGTAAAGCAAGCCGTCGTGCTAGACTTTGTCAAACGCTTTTGCGACGTCGAAGAAGAGGGCACTGGTATTAAGGTGAAGCACTATAGGATGTACTTCGTGAGGCGATGTATCTGATTAGTGCACTAGTGTTCGGGTCTAAACCCGAACTGCTTATCTGAAAGGAGCTTGTTAGAGAAGACGTGTTTACGAGGGCGCATTAGTATGATTCGGTGGTAAATTTTCCCCAGTATGCTGAGTCTATAGGCTGAAGGTCAAGTTGGGCGGTTTCCCTTGTTTCGGGATTCCTATGATGTCCATCTCTTTCCAAACGTCCGGGAAGGAGCAGCTGGAGAGAAGAGCGTTGAAAATGCTTATTTGGAGACAGACAAGGGGCGCTGAGAGTGATTTCAGGTACCTGTTGCTAATGCCGTCGGGGTCGGGTGCTGATCTATATTTGAGGTTTTTGATCACTTCTGTAACTTTGTCGACAGTTGAAGGATCTAAGTGAACGCCCGTAGGTGATAGTGTAGACTTACGGTCGACCTCCGCTTCTTCCTCTGTGAGATGAACGAGATCAATAGATTCACTAGAGGGAGTGCATTGGCTTTCTAAGCTGTCCGTGAGACATTTGACCTTATTAGAGTCGTCAAAGGCGAGATCAGGGTTTCTTGGTCTAATAAGAGGCGGCATGGGTGGAGTCTGTTCCGCTTTCAGAGCTCGGGTCAACTACCAGAAGTCAGTTATAGATGGCTCGATATCCTCTAGCAGAGTGTGCCATTTGTCCTGTCTAAAATCGACAGTGCGCTGTTTCACCTCCTTTTGTAGGTTTCGTAGTCGAAATTTGTTTTCTATCGTGCGATAATGACGTCGTAAAACCGTTTTTTACTCTAATCAACTGTCGAACCCAACTTTGTGTGTTGATTACTCGACACCCGAACCCTAACAATTTTATAAACGAATGATTTTATAGTAGCTTCTAAAGTATTATTTTATTTATGTGTGTATGCAATTTTTACTTACCTGACAATTTTATAAAATATACTAGCGATTCGCCTTTGCTTCGCACAGTGATTTCTGGATCTTGACAACAGCGCCATCTACTTAGTCCAATTCTGAACATAAACATCCAGAAACTCACTCATACACACACAAAAATTGCATCGCAATCAGTAGGTACAGCTGTATTTTAGTTTTAGCGAAACCAACTGGCAGCATTTAGTTTTTATATTATATAGAGATTAAAACAATACACTGTTTTATTAAACCTAATATATTTTGTGCACCTACCACCACACTCAAAAACTTTAAATCATGTAATTACAAAAATAACGAAATGAAAGTGCTTTCACAGATTGTCTCGACACTAGTGCCACTAGAGACGGAAATCGTCATCAAATATTAATAATTAACAAAATTTTCACCGGAAACGTTATAAATTTATTTATGACATTAATTGATATTTCATGAAAATTAGCAGTATGTAAAAAGTAAAGTATTGAATTTTAGTTCATGGTCTTTGTTCATTAAAAAATTTACCTCTTTTAACCCGCTTTTATTATTAACTTAACCTGTATGTACGTATGTATGATTTGAATGTAATTTCATAATTTAGTTTACAACGACTTCCCGACGTCTGAATAATCTGAAACTTTGGGAAAGTATTAAGCAACAATTACCATTTAATATAAAGTAAACTATGGGGAGGCCTATGTTCAGCAGTAGACTTTCAATAGACTGAAATAGTAATAGTATAATTATGTCTATGAAACTGTTTGTCAACAGAAAGAATTTCTAATTTTTCGATTACTTTTTTTCATAAGTTATCATCTGCAGTAATTTTCAGACACTGCAAAATCAACAATAATAAAATTTTGTATTGGCAGAAAATTATATTATTTTAAGCGAATGTGATACTGTTGCACGGACTTCCTAACCGGATAAAGTGAACAGAATAGGACAAAATGTCAAAATTTGTCTGTTTAGGCACTATTACAAACACTACTATTATAATATGTACACATATCATAGAGCAACGCATGCCAGCGGCGTTCGCCATAGCGTTTACCCTCAGTACAGAACTGTCGGTTTTTTTTTGCTGGGGAAAATATGCGCTCACAAAAATATTCGTCTGTCACTACGAAACTCACACAACCATTAAAATAATAAACTTACAAATTTTGACACATATATTAGAGAATCGTTCAACGACAACGAAAGCTCAGATACAGACTCGGATCAGTTGCTCGCTCAAAGTGTATATTGTTTTTTTTTTTTATAGGATAGAGTGACAAACGAGCATACAGTCCTGACGGTAAGTAGTTGCTGTGGCCCATAGACATCTACATCTATCCTAGATTATGAATCAAAACGCAAATGCGTTGTCACCCGTGAGGACTACGATGGAATGCCTCGTTTCCAATAAAAAGGGTCTCCGGTTCTCTACACTCACCATACGAAACACAGCAGCATTAAGCTACTATTTGACACTGGTATTCTGTGAGAGCGTGGTCATTCCCCGGTCGAGCCGACCCATTCGTGCTACAACTATACTACTAATATAACTGCAGCATGGATTTACCACGTATAAATATAATAAATTTATTTAATAATATTGTATGAGGGCGAAAGGCCTGTGTTGGTAAACAAATCAAAAACAACACGACCGTTCATCATCATTACAGCCCTTCACAAGTCCACTGCTGAACATAGGCCTCCCCCAAGTAACGCCACAAAGCACGGTCCTGAGCCACCTGCATCCACCGACTTCCTGCATGTCTTACCAGGTCGTCACCTAGTGGGGGGTCGCCCTACACTACGCCTACCGGTACGAGGCTGCCACTCGAGAACCTTTCTTCCCCATCGGTTATCGGTTCTTCGAGTTATATGGCCGGCCCATTGCCACTTCAGCTTACTAATCCGTTCGGCTATGTCGGTCACTCTGGTTCTACTGCGGATATCCTCATTTCTGAGTCTATCACGCAGAGAAACTCCGAGCATAGCCCTCTCCATAGCTCGCTGAGCGACTTTGAGCGTCCTCATACGGCCAGCGGTGAAGGACCACGTCTCTGATCCTTAAGTCATCACTGGCAACACGCACTGGTTGTACACTTTAGTTTTCAGAGATTGAGGTATACCTGACGTGAAGATGTGTCGTAATTTCCCGAACGCTGCCCAGCCGAGTTGAATCCGTCGATTGACCTCTCGGTCGAAGTTGGACTTACCTAGTCGGACTATTTGTCCCAGGTAAACGTACTCGTCAACAACTTCGAGCATAGTGCTCCCAACAACTACCGGCATAGGTGTGACATGGACATTAAACATGATCTTTGTTTTGTCCATGTTCATCTTAAGACCTATCCGTTGGGAGACACCATTGAGGTCATTGAGCATAGTGCTAAGGTCCTCCATCGATTCTGCCATAAGGACTATATCGTCGGCAAATCGAAAGTGAATGATATACTCGCCATTGATGTTAATACCGTATCCTTTCCAGTCCAATAGCTTGAAAACGTCTTCCAACGCAGCGGTGAAGAGTTTCGGGGGATATAACGTCACCCTGTCTTACACCTCTCTGCAGTTGGATACGCTTCGAACTCTGGTTCTGTACTCGGATAGCCATCGTAGCCCTACTGTACAAACACTTCAGCACTTCGATATACCGACAGTCAACTTGGCACCGCTGAAGGGACTGTAGCACCGCCCAAATTTCGACGGAATCAAAGGCTTTCTCATAGTCCACATACGCCAGGCAAAGTGGCAGATTGTACTCCTCGGTCTTCTGTACAATTTGCCGTAGGGTATGTATGTGTCTTGGTACTGAAGCTTTTTCGGAAACCGGCTTGTTCGGTAGGCTGGAAGTCGTCGAGTCTGCGTGCGAGACGATTCGTAATGATTCTCGAAAACAGCACGTAGACTCGGCTCAGAAGGGAAATCGGTCTGTAGTTCTTCAAGAGAGCGTTGTCGCCTTTCTTAAAGAACAAGACCACCGCACTTCTGCTCCACGCCTCCGGAATAGTGCCACCATGGAGGACGGAATTGAAGAGCTTCTGAAGGACTTCAAGTACCGGTGTTCCACCCGCTTTCAGAAGCTCCGCTGTAATTCCATCCTCGCCTGGGGCCCTGCCGTTTTTAAGGTGCTGGAGAGCCATTCTAATCTCGCTCAGACTGACGTCCGGGATATCATCGGAATAGTGTCGGGTAAGACTTGCTCTTGGATCGTTACTCACACTTGCGTGCGGCTCCAACGATGATGTGTACAGCTGCCCATAGAACCTCTCAATCTCACTCAAAATCTCAGGTGTCTCTCTTTGACAGTTGGCTCTTTCTGGCAGACAGATCTCTGGCAAAGACTTTGGAGCCTTGGTTCCGCTCGACGCTTCTTTAATACGAGCAGTATTAAAGTTGCGTAAGTCTCGCCGCATGCATTTGGAGATCTGTCTGTTCAGTTGCCTGTATGCTGTCAAATCTGTTGACGATTGCAGCCTCATCTCCCGTCTAACAAGCCATGAGATTAAGAGTATGATCGGAGAGTTTTTGTGTTCTTCTGCGGCGGGTCTTGCAGAACTTAGCTCCGACCGCATGGACAGTTTCCACGAGCTTGTCATTCATATCATCCATTGCATTGCAATCTTCTAGACACTGAAAGCGGTTACGTAACTCGAGCTGAAAAGATTCGGGATTCTGGATCAGATCACGAGGGGGACGGAGCGTTGACTTCATTAGACGAGACCTCTCCAACTTAATGTTTAGGTTCAGTGTGCCTCTAACCATTCGGTGATCGCTGCCAGTTTTCACCCTTGCGATCACTGAGACATCACTGAACAGTTGGCGTCTGATCGTCATAATGAAGTCAATCTCATTTTTTGTCGAACCGTCGGGGGCTCGACCAAGTCCTCTTCCTGTGGGGCCGCTTCTGGAAGAAAGAGTTCATCATATATCATCATACATCATACACGACCGTTAGTATTGTAATTTTTTAATAAAAAGAGAAGTAAGTAGCAATAATGTAATTAAAAATTACTTCTATACGAAAGGTAACGCTATCTTTTAATAAATTTGACGTGGCAGATCTCTTTTTCAGCAATAAATCGAACAATTCGGCATTTTTTTAGGATGTCATATCAGCCGCGCAACAAGATTTAGTCCAGTGAGCGGTGCGGCTATGATTAGTTTTATTGTACGCATAGAAACGCGTGGACATATAGAGGTATACTTTGACAGAGGGAAAAGCCTCCGTATAGCTATTCCCCTCCGATCCACCGGTGGCTTGTGTTGCTGTATGTAAAATATATATATATATATATATATATATATATATATATATATATATATATATATATATATATATATATATATATATAGATTTGAAACCTTATTATTTATATTTCATCGATTCATGAAATAAATAAGTTGCTTCATTCGGTTATAAAAATCATAAATTACTAGTATTTTCATCACTTTTAAATATAACAAAAAAAAACAATTTATATTACAACTGAAAGCGAAGCCATTAAATGGAAAAGTTATTTTAACGAATATTGCAGTTGCTGAGCTAGGAAAACAATTAAGCTAAATGTCAGGAAGCTCGAACAGTGCTAGAGGAGTTGGTAACAATATGGCGTCAATTGACAGGACGTGCTTTTGCGAACTTTTTACTCTGAAACCTGACTGAAAGCAATAATATAAAAAGCAATTTCACACTACAGAAAATTTGAAATCTAAAATTAGGTGCGTTGAATTTATAAACAGTCGTAATTGTTCAAAATCTAGAAAAGAGAGACCACAAAAACTGGCGTTTACCTGTTATGAATAACTTTTCCGCCTTTCTTCTAATTCAACTTGTAAACATCACAATTTAGACGGCGACCCCGGTTTGATACTACGAGGGTGACGGTGTTATAACAATTTCAAGAGGTTTTCTTGACATTTTACGCAGTCATTGTTTCTTTGTTTTTTTTTAATATTATTTAAAACAATGTTTATAGCAGCACAAATGTACACTTAATGTTCAACACCAAACAAAATTCATACACCTACATACTCGTCGGTTAACGGTTATCTTAATCTGGCCTATTTTCAATATATCACCAATTTGATCAATAAACTTAATAATAATCGTGGTAATGGTCATTTATTTTATCAATATTTCATAACATACATATAAAACATAAACACTCACGCCTGTCACCCAGAGGGGTAGGCATAGACTACGGACTTCCATTTGGCACGATCCTGACATACCTCTTTCGCCTCCTTTACATCCAAATATCTACGCATACATGCTCGTCGGTTAAGGGTACTTCTAACGTGGCCCCTTTTAAAAATATCGCCAATGTGGTCGATAAACTTTTTTCTAGGGCGTCCCTTCCCGACTCGGCCGTTCACATCTGCCATATAAATTTGCTTTGTCACTCTTTACTCATTCATTCTTTCTACATGACCAAACCACCGAAGCATTCCTTTCTTAATCCTGGTCACAACATCATCTTGCATACCACATTTATCTCTTATCACGCAATTTCTCACCCTGTCATTCAGATTCAGCCCTAACATACTCCTTAACGACCGCATTTCTACTGCGTTAATTCTACTCTCGTGCTTCTTCTGCCACACCTTTTCACAAAACTAGTCTCCAAGTTTTTCGAATAAAATATAGCATTGTTCTTTTTATCTATACGTGAAGTTTTATCACAGTCACTTCAGCGATACGAAAGATTAACAAGAATAGACTGAAATGTAGACGACCAAAAAATTTACAGTTAAAATTTGCCTAAATTTAACTATTCTTAAATATAATGACTCGAAAATTACCCCCTGAGTTCAACAAAATACTAACAGACTGACACTTCATTTGTATTTATATGTTTAGATGTATAGATATATATATATATATATATATATATATTTTAAGAATAAGAATGTATGGAAATAATAAGCTTTCTTGATATTTTAACAATTTTTTTAATTTACTTTTTATTTTGTCACATTAAATTTTAACTGTTGTCAAAAAATTCTTTATATTTCGTAGTTTCTTGCTGCTTTTTCTCACAAGGTTTGCTGGTGTAAGGACTTGTTATGCTAACTGAAAGCCAATTTGATAGCATTATAGCAACTTGTTGTAATAAATAAAGACCAAATTTAAATAAAAACATCAATTTCTATTTTAAGTCGTTTACCTTAGCTCAGAAGCAAAACGCACGCCATAAAACTTGAAAAAAGTCTCAAGTAGTTCAGAAACAATTTCAACTTAAAAAAACAACGTTTAGATAAGTGGTTTTACTATGTGGAATCATACTTAGACACAGCTACAGACAGAAATAGAGTGAATTTTAGACCTACTTTTGGATTGCGCAATTCACGGACCGACGGACATATCAGATCCCGAAGGAAATGAGCTACCGTGTTCTTCCTTATGGCACACTTATGGCACGTTTAGATTATCGGACAAACAATTCACCGAATAACTTTCCGAGTTACTTAACTTTTATAGACTCACTAATATTTTAAATGAAAAAAGATGAAAAGACGACAGTAGTAGAAATTGTTGGTATTTAGTAGACTATATAAAAGTAATTTCAAGCTAAACCGAGTATATACACCAGCTCCCTGGATGACTGAAGAGGTACGGAAGGCCATGACTAGGCGAAATCGAGCATTTGCCCGGTTCAAGAGGAGCAGATCTGAGGAAAACTGGTTGTCTTTTAAGAAGGCCAGAAACAGATGCAATCAGATGGTACGTTCTGCAAAACGCCGATTTATCCATAGCAATATAAGTGATTCTTCGCCAGCTGATGTGTGGAAATTTCTTAGTTCTCTAGGTGTGGGCAAAACACCCTCTTTGGATTGTGGTTTATCGCTTTCTCACGATGCTTTAAATCTTCACTTTGCTTCTGCTTCTGCGTTGGACCTTTCAATCCGATCCCAAACAGTCGCTTACATAGCCTCAATTCCGTCTCCACACATACCAGTCTTTCTTTTTAACCCTGTAGATCAGGATGAAATCAGAAAGATCCTTCTGGCAATAAAATCCAAGGCTGTCGGTTGCGATGATATTAGCAGAGCCATGATTGTTAATATTCTAGAACACATTATCTCCGCAATCACACATATTGTTAATTTTTCGCTTGACTCGGGTCAGTTTCCGAGTCAGTGGAAAAACGCTTTCGTTAGACCCCTTCCTAAAGTATCTAATCCCACACTTCCCAATCACTTCCGTCCCATATCAGTTTTACCTTTCCTATCTAAAGTTTTGGAAGCCTGTGTTCATAAGCAAATTTCCAATTTCATATATAAACATAACCTGCTGAGTACTTTTCAGTCCGGCTTTCGTCCTGGTCACAGCACTACAACTGCCTTACTTAAAATAACTGAAGACATTAGAGAAGGAATGGAAAACAAGAAAGTTACAGTTGTAGTGCTCGTTGACTTTTCTAATGCTTTTAACACAGTTGACCATGATATCCTTCTTGCTATCCTTTCTTATTATAGGTTTGCACCGTCAGTCCTGGAATGGTTCTCATCTTATCTTCGCGGACGTCAACAGTCTGTCCACGTGGAGCAAATGAATTCACAGTGGGTTGACCTGATTTCTGGCGTACCGCAAGGCGGTATACTTTCTCCATTAATCTTCTCTATTTTTATTAATTCCATCACATCTAATATTGATTGTTCGTACCATCTGTATGCTGATGACCTACAAATTTATGTACAATCTGACATTTCTGACATCCATTATGCGATAAACAAATTGAATTCAAATCTCAAGTCAGTCTGTGATTGGTCTATGCGTTTTGGAGTGTCTGTCAACCCTACGAAATGCCAAGCGATGATTGTGGGTAGCTCAAGGATGCTTGCTAAAATAGATGCCGCTAGTCTACCTCCCGTCTATTATAATGATCGTCTGATACCGTTCTCTCCCTCAGTTAAAAATCTAGGTCTCCATATCGATAGTACTCTGTCCTGGGGGGTTCATATCTCCGAAACATGTCGTAAAGTCTCTGGGTCTTTACGTTCACTTTATCGATTGAAAAATTTTCTCCCCTTTAAGACTAAAATTATGCTTGTACAGTCACTTATACTACCAATCATTGATTATGCAGACGTGTGTTACCCGGATTTAAACCAAAATCTTCTCAACAAGCTAGAGCGCCTTCTCAACAATTGCGTCAGATACATTTTCAATCTCCGTAAATTTGATCATATTTCTCACTATCGCTCTCGCCTAAAATGGCTTACTATTAAACAGAGGCGTGACTCTAGAGTTTTGCTTGTTCTCTTCTCTATCTTAAATGATCCATCCACTCCTTGTTATCTCAAGGAAAAATTCCAATATATTTCCCTAACGCATGATAGAACTCTGCGTTCCTCATATAATAATAAACTAAGTATCCCTCTACATTTTACTAATTTTGTTGGTAAATCCTTCACAATTCAGGCTGCACTGCTCTGGAACTCCTTGCCCGATGACGTCAGAAAAACATCTAATAAGACTGCTTTTAAAAGATTGGTACATAAGCATTTTATGAAAATATTAGATGATAGTTAATATGGTTAATTTTGGTTACCTTTGTTGTTATTTTATTTATAGGTTTATATTATATATTTATTTGTATTTAAAATATGTATATATTTATGTATCTATGAATATGTATGTATATATTATATATTATCTGTATTATATTTTGGAGTATATAAGTTTATTGAATTTGTATATATAATATTAGTTTGTTTTTAAGTTTATCAGTAGTTTTTTTCCTTGATTTACTCTATTGTTCATTTTATTTTGTCACCTATCACATAATTTCCACACGTCCCGGGTTGACTGGGAGAGAATGCCTAATGGCATTAAGTCCGCCCTTTGTAATCTTTTTATGGTGCAATAAAGTGTAAATAAAAATAAATAAATAAATACATATGTTTTTTTTAATATTTTATTAAAGAAAGGTATTAGAGAAAATTATAACGGTAGTTTGCCTAAGTAAATTTAAATTATAGTTCGCAGGTCAACTAAACAATGATACTCGTCAGTAAACACCACCAATACGGATACACGCGAACATTCCTTTGACTCATGTTAAAAACCGACATCGAATGCAGAACAGGCGAATACTCAGGCATGCATGTTCGTACTCGTGTCTATTAATTTGTGCTCGGCGAGTATGTAAACGTTCCACTGAAGAATCGATTGGGTACACGGTAAGGCACGTTGCGTATTAAAGAAATGTTTGTAAGGGTTGTTTACTGTACTGTATTACAGTCATTGTCAACTGTTTCATTGCCAAGTGTTTCACTTACACTCTTAAGATTATTTCGGATTTTTTTATTTTAGAATATATTTCTCTTATATCTCACGTATCATCCTTGGTAGGATTCGATGTTCTTCCGCAAGGATTTGTGGTCTATCAAACCTGATGTAATGTTTGGGGCCCTCTATAATATGATGACAAAGTGCAGAATTCCCGGAACGTTGATGCTTCACGTCAGCTATATGTTCTTTTACGCGGGTTCTAATTGATCTTTTTGTTTGCCCTATATATGAGTCCAAATTTACAATCCAGCTTGTACACTTAACGGATGGTAAGAACTGATTAATTTTCTTCGGCGGCTTGTAGAATATATAGTAAGCGTTAAGTATATAGTAATAATAGAAGCTCGCTTCAAGATGTAGCCAATCTTTTCTGTGACACCTATGATATATGATAGTAAAGCACACACGCTTGTCTGTGGTCCGCAGAGAGCACGAGGAATCTGTAACGGCAAACACTTGGCCGCCGAGCTTCAACACGTCTTGCAGGTTCTACACAACAACAAGCTTCGGGTCTCGCGCCTAGTACTCAATCCTTCTGATAGTTAAGGCAACTAAACCGCTGAGAAATAAGAAAGCATGCGTCACAGCACTGCACGCTCTGCGGCTTGGCGGCAGAAGTAAGTAGGACGATGGCACCCACCTAGACAGACTTCTAGGCAGGAAAGGAGTTATACGAAATAAAAAAAATTATGTATAAAAGTGTGTAATATATACATATTTTCATCTTTTTTAACCTCGGTTTTTCTTTTTATATTTTTAGATTAAACTAATCAGTTACTACAATTTCAGATATAAGTTAACTTACATCATTGATTAATATTTTTTATTTTTTATGATTTGACGTAATTAAGATAAACAAACAAGTGAATAAATTTAAATAAAGCTGCTATGTTTCGTAGAATTAAATAGCAACGTGGACAGAATGAGGCTCATTTCACTGGTAGTGACATTCACCTTAGTCATCGGGAGTGACAATGCATTTGTATATTAGTATTCCACAGTATTCACTTACTTTCAGGTGAACTGTGTTTACAAATCTTACTTGTTGAACAAAGTATCTTTGGTTCCAACCATGGAAACATTTTTAAATCAAAAACGGGAGATTATCACCTGTAGGGAATGTCATGTCAAAATGACCGTTAAAGTTAATGATTAGGCTGTATTATAAAATGTTTATCTAAATAATTATCATACCATTTCGGAAATAGAGTCCAATTTCATACACCTACGGTTACATGTAAGATACTATACTGACATTCTCACAGTAGATCCTTAAAGTGTTCTGAATCGATTAATCGTCCGCACTACACAGAAGCAGTTTCTTGAATAGGCTGTGAATTCTCTAAAGTACATAAAATGGCAATGAACTTCTATAATTCTGCCATTTGTGAGCCATGAAAATTTTAATAGATACGATGATTAACTCTCCTCAAAATATAAACAACATTAAATCTAAGCTTCGCAAGAAATATTTGCAGTATTGCTTTTAACAAACTAAACAAAAGCAAAGCAAAAGGTTCCATAAAACTTAATAAAGTTTATCATTATTCTCAGTTGACGATATATGATACTAGGAAATTACACTCAAGGGAAGGAAAATAAACAAAAACACCTTACATAAATGAAAGTAACAACGAGCACGTAGGTAATCATTGCGTTGAGAAAGTATGAGCCGACTTATTTCTCAAGGGTGTTGGAACAAAAGGTGGTTGAGGGAAAAAGTAACTTCACAGTTCGTTTCGTGTCATGGGAATATTAACAAGCATTTATTACAAGCTTCTTTTAATTTATGATATAATTAAAATTAATACTAATAAATTGATGGTTGATTTTGTTTACATTTATATGAATACACACTTTTTTCTTCGCCTTCATCATCTACAGAAATAAATAAAATAGAAGTGTCTGTTTCAATAATAAGTTTGTTCGAAACAAAAAGAGCTTATGAAATTCAAAGGGCTGCACCGATTTTCTTAAAACCTAGCTAAGAACACTTTCGATTAAGACGCCTTTGAAACGAGAAAATCTTAAGAGCTATGATGCCACAGACATACACACAGATACACACTACCAACATAAAGCACCCCTCTGTTTTCGTTAAGAGTAAAAAAATTTAAATAACTCTTGGTAAATCCAAATGTGCATACACTAAGCGTTCATATTACACGCAAATGTTTAAAGTATTTCTAATACATACAAGTTTTCACTAACAACCTAATACTATATTTCTGATATTACCATAATTTTATGCCAAACGTTAGTAAAAAGTTTCGCAAATCCAAAAGTGCACGACTCATAATGCTCATATGATCGTTCAAAAATGTAAAAAGAAATTCCTAATCGACCATAGAAATATTTTATTTTATTTTACGACGACTAGACCAACAAAACGAGGCCAAACTCGGTACGCCCAGTACTACCCTTTGAGGAGCTTAAGCTGTTTAGTATCAGATACGGAAGTACACCTTCAGGTCACTCCGTAAAATTCAAGACGTATAAGTATATTTATCTATAAATCCTACGTAGTTTTAGCGAAACAATATATTGTAATAAAAGTCTGTGATTATAAAAATAATAATATTATCTTACCTTGGTCAAGTATGTATCAAATTTGGTTTTTGGTTTAGTTTGTATTTCTACAGCGATCGATATTTTTCGGTATTGTTACTGGTATAGTCTCCTATTTTTACGCTGAGTGCAACGCCGCCTACCGGGTCCAATTGTGAATCGAAAACACTCTCGAATCAACGTAATCAGTCTTTTAGGGGGAGCTTAGTCTCACACGGGCAGAAGTATTATATATATATATATATATATATATATATATATATATATATATATATATATATATATAAACCCCCCAATTACATATAGTGAGTAAACCTGCATATCTGAGAAATAAGAAAAAACAATTTCGAAGACGTGTAAAGTTCGTCAACACGCATTGGGGCAGCGCGGCGAACAATTCCTTGCCCTAAAAACCCTCTCAGAAATGAGCAGGAGGCCTGTGCCCAGGAGTGGAACATATATAGGCTGTAACTATAACTACTATATTTATACTATATTTATATTTATGTTAGATACATATTCCCAAGTTGGCCTGAACTGCACACAGTGTGCAAAATTTTATTGAAATCAGTTCAGTAGTTTTAGGATTCATCGCGGACAATCAATGTGACGAGTAATTTTTATTTAAAAAGATTGTAAACAGTACTTTAATATGACTTTATAGATACATTACTGTACGTGTAAGTTTATAGTTTTGTACAGCATTACCTCTATATTTCAAGTCAAAAAACGTAGTAATTGCCTTTTATATAACCAACGATAGCCTTAATTAACTCTATCTAGTTGTTTTATTTCTCGGGGAGCCTTTGAATAAAGACTTCCTTTCACTACTATGTTGTAAGAAAAGCATAAAAAGATTTAACTTTTCTTACAACATAGTAGTGAATTGTAACTTAAAGCTATCGTAATATTTACTTCTTAAAAAATAAGTCAGATACTAAACGTGGCCAATGAAGGCACTAGTCCACAAACAGAAAGAATTCACCAACCTGCCCAGTGTTGGTCACATAAACTCAAAGTTTTTAAGTTCTGGGCCATGAATTTTATATGATATTGCATCAACAACTCGCTTTTTTATTATTTCATATATACATATATCTGAGTAAGGTAGGTAGGTTATGTCGGACTTCTACTTACTAAAAAGAGCTCGCCTCATGATAATTGCCCCCAGTCTCAGGGGCCACGAAACTCCGTACTGAACTCTTCCGCAATCTTCCATCGCTATGCTATGAGTTTAACTCGTCTTCAAATGCTTACAAACCCTTGAATCTATTCGAAGCTGTTATGAAGTTTGAGGCCTACCACCTACGCACTCTTTAAGACTACTGATCTTTATTAGGTCAATTTTTCAATTTCAATTTTCAATTTCAAACTTATTTATTCGTGAATGCAGATACAAGAGACAGAATAGATCTTTAAAAAATTATGTTCGCTGTATTCAATCCTTGGGTACACAAATATTATAGTTACAACTAAATCTACTACATTTCTAGAATGAAATAATTTCGTTATATTATTTATACTATAGTTATATTAGAATGCTCAACAATGATGTAGTTAAATTATATATTAGAATAGGATATTTAAAATACATATCTCGTATAGTCTAATCGAATGTCAAAAAGTGATATACGTAATGTCATTATAATATGCCCACTGATGCGTCGCTTAAATATTCCTTAATTAAGTAGTAACATTTTTCAATTAGAATTTTTTGATTATTTTTTTCACGAAACATATATAGAACTTTATTTTAGGATTTAGAAAATGTACCAAAAAATTTTTTCTAAGTAAAGCTGTCATTGATAAAATTGTATGAAATTTATTTTTTCGTCGTTGGTTCATTATAATATTTCAGGATTAGTTTCTAGAAATGTCACAATTTTATAAATATACAGCACGAGAAATGTCATTTTTTTATTCTATAGTTACTGGCCATTTCAAATCAATATAATTTTGTTTGGCTAAGAATTCTAATTTCAAATAATTTTATTTTCAAAACATGGAATTCTTTTTTCACAGTTATTTTTTATTGATTATCATTATATTTCCATCGCATTTGAATATTTTTCGTCATCATGGATACATGAACAATTCGAGTAATTATGGAATATGAGTACCGTCGTGGCAGCAACGCGGCACAAGCATCACGCAACATCAACAACGTTTACGGACCAAATACTAAAAACGAACGCACCAACTGTTATTGGTAATTAGTATGCCCGCTACAGTTCTGCAAAATTTTGACCTGAAAAATGACGCCGTGGTCATCCGAAAAATTTGGTCGACAATGACGAAATAAAGGCAGTTGTAGAAACTGATAATACTCAATCTAAATTAGCAGCAGCTTTCAACGCTTTTTTTTATAGGAGAGGAGGCAAACAAGCATGCGGCTCATCTGATGGTGAAGTGACCACCACCGACCATTAACAACTGGAAAATTACAGATGAATTGACGGTCTTTTAAAAAGGAGTAGGCTCTTTCTTGAAGGTCCCTAAGTCGTATCAATCCAGAAAAATCTCTAGTGGTATTAAGAAAGTTATACGAGGAAGAAAACTTCTTTTGAATCGCACAGTTGTAGACCGTCAGTCATCCAAATGGTATATACGTATACGTAACATACACTCCACACGCTATTGAAAAAGAAATATTTGAAATCACACAAGTTCATAGCTTATTAAGTCAATCTGTCTGTAATTAATAGTTGGCAATATTATAAAATTCTTTGGCGAAAATCTACATTTTGTGGATATTATCGCGAGTTTTGTCACGATATGCGATGGTGACATTGTGCGGCTGAAATGATAAAATACGCAAAAATATGCAACATACCTTCACAGTGCAATTTAATCAAGCCGATCGGAAAGAGCTCGGTCGCCAATGACTAAAACGGCTCTGCGCTGGACGCGATCAAATAAAAGAAACTGGAACTGATGTGCTCCAGCCCAGAGATGGGAACATTATTCCATGTGCGGCCGAACTTGCGCCTTGTAAAGTTACAGACGGTGTGCCGGCACGAAATACTGTCCCACTCTGCTGGGCACCCCAAGCTTTTTAGAGGCCAATTTGGCCTTCTCTTCCAAGTGACCACGAAACTGCACCTCACTCAATATGTCGAAGCCGAGTGTTCCGATACTGGCTAAGGCAACAAGAGGAGCACCTTGAAGCTGAGGAGACACGACGCAGGCGGATCTTTTTAGCGGTAAAGGCGTAAGCTTGCGTCTTTTCGGGATTGAATTGGACTAGGTTTAGTCGCTCCCAGTCTAAAACTTTGTTCCACAAAGTCTCGACTCCAGACACAAGTTTATCCCGGTACTTGACGACGTTTTCCCGAGAAATATTGGCACGGTCGGTGTATACAGCATCACCAGTGCTGTCATCCTCATAGCATTGAATGTTATCGGTTTGCAACATATCTATGCAGGAGAAGCAGCGTTCATGATAGCCCGCAGCCTTGTGAAACACCAACATTATTAGACTTGTAATCGGGGCAAGCACCGTCTACACCAACCTCGATGCTCCGATCTGCAAGAAAGCTGGTGATTCAATTGCACAATTTCTCGGGAAGCCCATGGGAATGGAGCTTCGTAAGAAGCGCTTTGCAACCCGATTGAAGGCCTTCACAATGTCCAAACTAACGGACAATGCCTCCTTGGACTCTACTGCCTCCACCAATCTATGAGTCCAATATTATACATATGAAACCATATTGACAGTCACTAATCAGCTGGATCACCAGCTCTCCCCTCAAGGTATCTCATGAGCTGGCAGTTAATAATTGTTTTCATTTATTAAAAAATATATAATAAAGATTAAAACTACTTTTACGGATTTTATCGCGTTTTATTTTTATTAATTTTAATACCCGACGTTTCGGGTGCTTTCCAGCACCCATGGTCACGTGGGACTGAGGTGACTGACGTCCCGATGTCACAGTTAACCCGGAGTACCTTCAGCTTTTTAATTATTGTCTTTGGTCCGTGACCATGGGTGCTGGAAAGCACCCGAAACGTCGGGTATTAAAATTAATATAAATAAAACGCGATAAAATCCGTAAAAGTAGTTTTAATCAATGTATAGTGTTCGCGTAAATATAAGAAATCATTATGTTTTCATTGTTTTGGAGAACAAGGTAGCAGTAGGCCTGTAGTTGGACGGATCTGAGCGGTTGCCGTTTTTAAGAATCGGGTACACTAAAGCTGTCTTTCATGAGTTCGGGACTACGCCTAGAGAGTAGGAGTAGGAGTACGAGTAGGAATGACGCGTTAAAATCGGTGCCAACTCCGGAGCACACGTATTCAGCACAATAGTAGGGACGTCATTAGGCCCACTCAACTTGTTTAGGTCCATGGAGAGGAGTGCTCTGTACACCGAACGCTGGGTGAACAGCACATCCAGCATGGAGCATTTAAACCTCGGGATAATCGGTGGTGCGTTGTGCCCCTGAAAGCCCACCAGGTCGGTTTTGCACTTTGCGGCTTAGGCCAGTGAGTCATTCTCCCTGGGCAGAGATGGGAGAGAAGGTTGGCAGAAGTTCCCTTGGACAACTTTGGCGAGAAACTAGAATGCACGTGTTCCTGAAGGAAGTCGAACTAGTTTCTCGCCAATTGTGCTGATGTGCTCTGACTTTGTCTTGGTAATGACACCATTAAAGGACCTGGATGCGGAATTATACTTCTTTTTAAGAGCGCTGGTATCTGCATCCCGAGACGTTGATGCATCATCGCAGTCTCGGTAGCACTCTTACTTATGGCGTGATGCAATTTTTAAGGAGCGACCATACCATGACCACAGATGATGGAATAAAAAATCCCATTTCCTGTAGCATCATATCAGCAACAACGCTGGGATCATGATTCAGCGAGAAGCAAACCCCATGGCTTGGAAGCAAAAAAAGATCGCATCCCGTCTCAATCGACTGACCTATAGTGCCAAACACGGCGGCAACCCGCAGAACGCAAATGCGATGAGAGCGTGAGTACACCGTACTCCTAGTCAGACAATGGTTTTAGAAGCCAAGAAGAGGCACATCGACAGAGACTTGATATCCGTCCGGATGAGAGGTCAACAGAAGGTCCAACAGGGAAAATACATGATCTTCTACATATAGGATCCACGTAGGCGAGGTAACCAGTTGTGTCAGATCATATGCCAAAGCAAAGTCGTAACAAGATCTACCCGCATGGTCAGTTAAACGAGAACCAAGCCATTCTACGTGGTGGGTGTTAAAATCACCAAACATCACAATATCTGCGTATGGGACCTGTTGTAGCACGGAGTCTGCAGCCATTTGGACATTGTCGATGAGTCGGTCTGTGCCGGCATTACCGCTATGGGACCTATAGAGGCACCTGTCGACGCGGGGTTGGTCGTCGCTGTCTCCGCACAGCCATAGGATGTACAGGTTCGTACCTTCAAAACTACCAAAGCGTCGAAAACAGATGTCCTCTCTGACATACACGCTAACTCCAGCCCGGGGCACAAAGGAGTGTTCTAATTTGTACCCCGGATAGGAGATATACGAAGTATCAGCCGGAGATGACACCTGGGTCTCGGTTAGAAAGAACAAGGACGGCTTCGCCGTTTCCAGATGGTAGTGGATGGCGTTAAGATTTGAATAAAGTCTCTTGATGTTTCAGAAATTCACGGATAGCATGGCAAAGGGTGCCTTTGGCTTATTACTCTGTTTGCCCTCCCCAACCCCTAATATACGTGGGGTAGCCTTAGCACCCATGCTCTGGAAGAGTAATAATCTCCTATAAATGATGTTTTAATCCGAAATAAGTAAATGAAAATTCCTTTTACTGTATAAATAAAGTTATTTATTTTGTTTATTAAACACAATGAGACTTTTCATCCGATATTCTAGGCAGTTATTTACTTTAAAAATCTTTAAGTATTTTCAGATATTTAAAGATTTATAAAATATTATTAGCTTTTTGAGTGTTAGCCTAGTACCGTTAAGCGACGTATAGGACGTCACTTGAAGGAAAAATAACGTAATGAAATACGCAGGTAGTCAATGGATGCAGGTGGCTTATGACAGGATTTATGACAATTTATGGAGGCTAGACAGGCTGTCGTAATAGTGCAATAATTCTGTACGTAAAATTTCATACTAATTTAATTTTAAGAAATTTGTGGTCTTCGTATGTCTAATTCGTATTTAGTTGCAATCATATTTTGACATAACTGTGATAATTCATATATTTTACCAAAACCTGGATTATCCATATTAAGGTTTCAATAAAATTTCGAACTATATGATATGCTAAACATAAACTTTTGGTAAAAAGCGTTTTACCAAAAGTTTATGTTTAGCATTGAGTTTGCGTTTCTTTAAAATATACTGGCAATCAATAGCGTTCTTCATTGTTTTCTTCATTTCCTTTTTTACACCTTTTCTGTAGCGTGCAGTTTCTTCTCGGCTATTATATTTATACAGCAAAAATTTAAAAAATGTATTTTCTGTATTTTCATAAGCCGCAACACTTCGTTACCACAAACTTGAAATAGCGCACTGTTGTATTTGTACCTCTTTCAGAGTATAAATATAATGTAGGTCCACTGCCTCGTTGGTCTAGTGGTTATAGTAGTGCGTCTGCTGATCATGAGGTCCTAGGTTCGAATCCCGTATGGGGCCAAAAAATCAATTATTGAGGTTTTCTGTCAAGAAATTCTCAATAGCTGCCCGGAGTCAGGAAGTTGGCGGTGTCTCACCCCCGTGCCTCGAAAAGCACGTAAAGCCGTTGGTCCTGCGTCTGATCTCTCTCCCAGTTATGTCGGTTTACTGTCCCATCGGATTACGAGTGAGGGAATAGAGAGTGCACCTGTGCTTGCGCATACACGTGGGCACTATAATCCTGTCCTGCGCATATCGCTAGCATCCGTTGAGACAGGCCGCCGTGGCGGAAATTCGGCCTGGAGGACACTATATTATAATGTAGGAAGAACTAAATTCAACCAAAATGGGTTCAAGATATAAATGGAGTAATTAACAGATTATCTCCCTTATAAAATATCCTTAGCGACCAAACAAAATATTGTTTCGTACGGTGAGCGTAGAGATCCGGAGAACCTTTTTTTATTGGAAACGAGGCATTCCATCTTAATCCTCAGGGATGCCAACGCATCTGCATTTTGATTCTTAATCGACAATAAATGTAGATGTCTATGGACTACAGCATCCACTTACCATTAGGTGGACTGTGTGCTCGTTTGTCACACTTACTCTATAAAAAAGGTAATGGACAAGTAAAGGGCTACGACGTTACAATGTTGATTTTCAGTTATCACGTCCGACTAACGTTATTGTATCTTCCCTGATTTATTTTCACTCAGCGCAATTTCACGGTAAAACTGTATTTGTTTATTCTAAAACTTAACATTGTTTTGTTAAATAGAATAAGTGTGACCAAACGAGCACACAGCCCCTGGTGGTAAAAAGGGTCTCCGGTTCTTTACACTCCCTATACGAATCTCAGCAGCATTAAGCTATTATTTTACACTGGTTTTCTGTAAGAGAGTCCTACAAGCCTACTACTTCCTCTACCTACTACCCCTGTAAAAGGCTGTAGTGATAACATATAGTAAAAGTAGTCAGGCATTCCATTTTAGTCTTCAGGGATGTTACTGCTCAAAATATATTAATACCTTAATAGAACTAATGCGACAAACAAACTTACAGTCTACCTGATGAAAAGTGGCTTCTGCAATCTATGAATACCTGCAACATAATTTAAACAAATAAGCTTTGATAACTTTTAGATGTAATTAGAGAGATACTGAGATATCTTTGAGGACTAAGATATATTAGCATGTAGAAAATGATCTTTGCATGAAGTTGTTTACAAGTACTACTAGGCTTGCAGCTCATCTGATGTAACCACTAACCCTCACATGACCTGTTTCACTTGTATCACCATATGGTAAGTTAATATTATGGCACATAGACATATGTACATTAATCCTTGATTAAGAATCAAAATACAGATTCGTTGTTACCCCTGATGCTTAAGATAGAATGCCTCATTACCAGTAGAAATAGGTTTTAAATTTGACTATAGATACGTAGGCGGTCCCATAATGAATCGGCCTAACTATGAACCAATGAAGGAAATGAAACGAAACCAATTTTATTTTTCAATATAATTACCATGAATACTAACACACTTCTGACATCTGTAAATCAACATCTCTAAACCTTTATAAAAATAATCACATTTTTTATCCTCAAAATGACTGAAGACGGCCGCCTGCAACTCTTCATCGCTTGAAAATTTTCTTCCTCTTAAGTCCCGCTTTAAATTTGGGAATAAATAATAGTCGGACGGGGCCATGTCTGGACTTTAAGGTGGATGTTGAACTTCTGTGAACCCGCATTGACGAACTGCATCCTTCGAAACACCAGCGGTATGAACAGGGGCGTTGTCATGGAGCAACAGGACACCTTTAGACAGCTTGCCTATTCGTTATTCCTTTATCTTGTCTCGTAATTTATATATTAAAGAAGCATAATATTCGCCGTTCACGACTGTATTACGTTCTTTAAAATCCACCATCAAAATGCCTTGAAAATCCCAAAATATTGTGCACATCAGTTTTTTAGTCGATTGTTGCACCTTTGCCTTTCTAGGGGGCTTTTCACCCTTATAACGCCATTCCATTGACTCGCGCTTGCTTTGTGGATCATAGTACAAGATAATAGTTTCATCACCAGTCACTAGCCGCTCGATCACAGTCTTTGGATTTTCGCCACAAAGATCCAAAAACTCCGAAGCGCAGCGCACTCTTTCCTGTCTCTGTACCGCTGAAAGAAGTTTCGGTACCCATCTTGCACTCACTTTTTTCATGTGAAGATGTTCATGGATTGCGCCATGAACGGTACTCTTAGAGAGCCCAAGCCTTGCTGCAATTTCTCTAATCTTCAAACGGCGGTCACTCAGAACCTCCTATTCGATAAGAGCAATCGTTTCGGGAGTGAGCACTTCTACAGGTCGACCGTCGTGGCCAAAGTCTTCGACGGTTTCTCTCCCGAGGCAAAACTCTTTCACCCAATTTTTCACTGTGCTATAGGAGGGGGCAGACTCCTTATACACGCCATCCAATCGTTCTTTTATTTGGGTAGGGGATAAACCTTCTTTAAACAGAAACTTTATGAAACTTCGATACTCAATTTTCGACATTTTGAAAAAATACGCGACTCTCGTTATTCAAATGCCTGTTAAACTAAGACTAAGCATTTCATGTCGATGTATGTTTCTTATATTAAGTGCACGATAAACGTACTATTTAATGCAACACAACATGTAGCGACATGTCGCGTTGAACTATATCAGGCCAGTTCATTATGGGACCGCCTGGTATATTTAAAAAGAAATCAATTATTGACTATATTAATTACTTAACAAGTTCAATTAAAAATAATTTATCCCTATGTATATGTTTTAACATAGTACGTTTATTTACTAAAAGTCTGGGACGAAATAGGCCTTTCTTAGATACTTAATACTAAAGTAAATCCTGTCCACATTGTGGGAGGCAGCAGAATACGCTTTAATGAAAACAGATTGTAAATTACTACAAGTCTACAAAGAAAAATTCTTAAAGCTGAAAATAAACAGGCTATAAGCCTGTTTATTCCAAATATTTTATTTATTATTTTATTTTTTATTTAATATTTTATTATTGTGTAAGATCATGCAACTAATACGGATTATTATTATATTTTATATATTATGAAATACATAAAACGATGGTGTGTCCGATTTTTTTATAGAATAAGGGTGCCTGTTAGTGATTGTATAACTCCTGAATCAATTGACCAACTAAGTGGGTCAATTAAGCGACCACCGTAATTGATCATTACGGTGGTCGCTAAAAAAAATTAAAATGATTATATTCTATTCTAAATCCTTTTCCTGTAACTCTCTATTTAACATTAAAACAATTAAATAGATGTAAATTATATTTTGAAGCCTTTTTATACGACTCTACATTTTAATTAATCAAAAACGGGCATACTTAAATTTAATTTGTTTAATGTCTAAATATTCAAACGCTACTTAATTTTAGGAACCTTAGTTACATCTCGTGCTGTCTCTATAACTTGAAGTTAAAGACATTTAAGTAGTATATATATTTATATCTCTTTGCTTTAAGTCAAAGTGACTATTTTTTATAGAATAAGGGTGACAAACGAGCACACAGTTCACCTGATAGTAAGTGGATGCTGTGGCCCATGAACATCTACATTTAACTTCAATTAAGAATCACAAGGCCAGGTCAGGCGTTGTCACACCTGAGGACTGAGATCGAATGCCTTATTTCCAGTATAAGGGGTATCCGGTTCTCTACACTCACAATATGAAACATAGCAGCATTAAGGTGCTATTTTACGTTGGTATTTCATTCGTGCTGCGACCACAATAAAACTGTAGAATGGTTGTACCACGTAAAACTGTGACACCACGAGACTTAGAAACATCTTAAAATTCAGTAGCGTGAGTATTTGGATCTAATTATTTCAATTAATAGTACTAGTAATCATATACGAGTTGGAAATTGGTTGGAGGTCAAAGCTGATGTATTTAGGTAATTTTTGTTTCAGTGACTGTGTGAACAAACATTCAATAAATAGTCGTTTTCTTACTGTAACGAGCTTGGGGTTCGAGTACTCGCTTTTAATTTTTAAGAGTAGTTCGCGAAGTATTCGCTTGCATAGCCAATTCAATACCGACCTGGGTCGCATTCTATACCGGCCTTATAGAGGGATC
The DNA here is from genome assembly GCA_907164705.1 of Parnassius apollo. Taxonomy (NCBI): domain Eukaryota; kingdom Metazoa; phylum Arthropoda; class Insecta; order Lepidoptera; family Papilionidae; genus Parnassius; species Parnassius apollo. The sequence continues at coordinate 91,554 of CAJQZP010001572.1, forward strand.
CTGACTCTTCTAGTTCTGTACTCGATACTAGACGCGCATGTTAACGAGTATCACCGCGTACCAAGCAATAATATGGTTCGCAATAGTTCACTAAGAGCCTAGCCGTTGAGTCTACCATCCTATCTCTATACAGGTAGGATATCACCTAATTTTGCCACTAAAACATGTTCTGGTTCGAACGATATTTAGAGCCAGTATAATTACAAACTGCGAGACAAAACCGTCTTAGTTCTCAAAGTTGACAACAAGTTTTAGCTTGAGCTTTTGAAGTTTATTTACCACCAGATAAACTGTGAGCTCATTTGTCACTTGAATGGTGTAATATACACATATACCCACTGATCCTGAACTCAGGACAATTTAAAAATCAAGTAATATAATTGTTCGTAAGCGTAAACATCACAATGAATTTTCCGAGATGTCTAAATCATTTTCTGCTGAAATTTTTTCTAGGCTTAATACCTGGAAAGAAGTGATCAGATGTGAGTGTAATTAAAAATAACTTAGACTCGGTAATAAAAATGACCTTGTGCAGATCAAAGAAAGTTTTCTTGTAATGCTATCAATGATATTAAAAAAAAGCAGTCGCTAGATCTTAAACATAATGAAATAAATGAACAATTTGTGGTATTACAAACATCCGTTCAATTTCAAAATGATAACTATGATGAAGAGATGCATAAAATTGATTCAATGGCATATAGAATGAAGAACTTCGACGGTACCGCATCCAAACTCAACATTTTATCAAACAATTAGAGACCAGGTAGATATTAATATGAGTAATCAGAGAGACCGTCTTCTCAATTTGGAAATTCTTGGAATTTCAGAACAAAGAAATGAAAATCTCGGTGATTTTTTATTGATTATTGCTAAATATTCGGGTGTTAATGTCTCATTGGATGATATCTTGGAAGTTTACCGTGTAATTTCTAGGTCTAAACTGCCAGGATGCCCTCATAATATTATTGCAAAAATGAGGTCTCGTGTGTTAAAGGATCGGGTGCTCAAAAATATCGCATAGCTTCCAAAGATTTAGGCGTACCTGGGGAAGTCAAACCTACTATCGTAAATGAGCACCTCGCCTTTATAAACAAACAACTGTTCAAAATGCAGGGAAACAGCATATATAATGAATATTTATAAGAAAAAACGACACAACTCCGGCTATACATATATTAGAAGAAAAGGTCATTGCCAAACTTTTTTGAATTATTTATTTCCTTTTTTTTCTCACTACGTTATTTGTGTTTAAATCATTATTGACATTTTTCTGTGTGTTTTCGTTGATGTTAAAATAATATCCCTTAATTACTTATTCAACATGTCGCACTCGTATATTATTTAATGACATTACGGCGAACTAGTACATATTGCTATAAATGTGCATTCATCATACGAATTACAAACTATCCACGTACGTATTGATAATTCATTTAAATGTTTTTATATTTTTCACATTTCAATAACTAATATTTTTCTAGGTTATTATGCGATCTTCGAATTGCTGTTTAATATATTATTATTTATTTCTGCGCTAATTAGAGAATAAATATGTGTCTTTATTTATACTTTAACAAGCACATTCATTATTTTATCGTATTTCCCCTTATGATGCCGTATATTTTCTTGCTTATATTTCATATTAAAAAACATCGTAAAACTTAAGTCTTATAAATGAGCATTTAAAATGTAGCATAACCCTATTATACTATAAACATTGAGTTACACAACACTATAAATCAATGACTATAAACATAAGCGCATACATTCTTGTGATCGACTCGATTCATTTAGTTGATGGTAGTTTTTTTCTTACCTCGTTATTTTTGTTGTAAAATACTTTGATTATGCTCTTACTTTTAAAATCAGTTTTTTATTCATTTTAACTTAAGAAAGCTCGGTAGTAAATAGAAGCACTTATTCGTATATTATTGCTAACGCAAGCAACTTATTATTTTCTTGATATTGATAAGAGTTCTAAGCATTAAAATTATTGTGGTTGTTATTATTTACTTAAAATATGTTTAGGTTTATTACGAAATTAGTGTTTTTTTTATTACAATCGCTAAAAAAAAGCATATATTATCAAAACGTTCGCGGTCTGAAGACGAAATGCTTAGAACTGGGTCTAAATATTTTGCGTAATGATTATGACATAATTATTCTGACGGAAACATGGCTTCATAATGGTATTTTGAACGGGGAGTTAGATGATGATAGATACAATGTATTAAGTGCGAACCGTGACCTTAACGTTAGCGATAAAAAGACAGGTGGTAGTGTATTGACCGGGCCCGAAGCTCTTCAGTTCCGTCCTCCATGGTGGCACTACTCCGGAGGCGTGGAGCAGAAGTGCGGTGGTCTTGTTCTTCAAGAAAGGCGACAACGCCCTCTTAAAGAACTACAGACCGATTTCCCTTCTGAGCCGCGTCTACGTGCTGTTTTCGAGAGTCATTACGAATCGTCTCGCACGCAGAATCGACGACTTCCAGCCTCCCGAACCAGCCGGTTTCCGAAAAGGCTTCAGTACCATAGACCACATACATACCCTGCGGCAGCTTGTACAGAAGACCGAAGAGTACAATCTGCCACTTTGCCTGGCGTATTTGGACTATGAGAAAGCCTTTGATTCCGTCGAAATTTGGGCGATGCTACAGTCCCTTCAGCGGTGCCAAGTTGACTGTCGGTATATCGAAGTGCTGAAGTGTTTGTACAGTAGAGCTACGATGGCTATCCGAGTACAGAACCAGAGTTCGAAACCTATCCAACTGCAGAGAGGTGTAAGGCAGAGGGACGTTATATCCCCGAAACTCTTCACCGCTGCATTGGAAGACGTTTTCAAGCGTCTACTGGATCACAAATGGAAAGGATACGGTATTAACATCAATGGCGAGTATATCACTCACCTTCGATTTGCCGACGATATAGTCCTTATGACAGAATCGCTGGAGGACCTAAGCACTATGCTCAATGACCTCAATGGTGTCTCCCAAACAAAACAAAGATCATGTTTAATATCCATGTCACACCTATACCGGTAGTTGTTGGGAGCACTATGCTCGAAGTTGTTGACGAATACGTTTACCTGGGACAAATAGTCCGACTAGGTAAGTCCAACTTCGACCGAGAGGTCAATCGAAGGATTCAACTCGGCTGGGCAGCGTTCGGGAAATTACGACACATCTTCTCGTCAGGTATACCTCAATCTCTGAAAACTAGATTGTACAACCAGTGCGTATTGCCAATGATGACTTACGGATCTGAGACGTGGTCCTTCACTGCTGGCCGTATGAGGACGCCCAAGGTTGCTCGGAGTTTTCCTGCGTGATAGACTCAAAAATGAGTATATCCACAGTAAAACCAGAGTGACCGACATAGCCCAACGGATTAGTAAGCTGAAGTGGCAATGGGCCGCCCACAAAGCTCGAAGAACTGATAACCGATGGGGAAGAAAGGTTCTCGAGTGGCAGCCTCGTACTAGTAGGCGTAGTGTAGGGCGACTAGTGGTATTTTTTCATTATCAATGTTATATATATATATATATATATATATATATATATATATATATATATATATAAAAAAAATATAAATCAAAAAACACAAATTTATTTATCACTTTAGTAGCAGTAGTTAATATTACAAATATCTTTTTGGACCTTTACGTCTATCAAATTAATCATTAATTTAATACTAATGATAAATAAATTTTTACCTTTACGAAAAACTCATCCATTATTTAAAATTATTAATGGATCATTAATTGATTTACATTCTCCATCTAATATTTCATTATGATGAAATTTTGGATCATTATTAGCATTATGTTTAATCATTCAAATTTGAACTGGACTATTTTTAACTATATATTATACTGATAATATTGAATTAGCTTTTTACAGAGTAAATTATATTTGCCGAAATGTTAATTATGGATGATTAATTCGAACTTTACATGCTAATGGAGCTTCATTTTTTTTATTTATTTACATATTGGACGAGGATTTATTATCAATCATTTAATTTAAAATATACCTGAATAGTAGGAGTCATTATTTTATTTATTTTAATAGCTACAGCATTTATAGGATATGTTTTACCTTGAGGACAAATATCATTTTGAGGAGCTACAGTTATTACCAATCTTTTATCTGCTATTCCTTATTTAGGAACAATATTAGTAAATTGAATTTGAGGAGGATTTGCTGTTGATAATGCTACTTTAACTCGATTTTATTCATTTCATTTCTTATTTCCATTTATTATTTTAATATTAACTATAATTCATCTATTATTCTTACATCAAACGGGTTCTAATAATCCTTTAGGAATTAATAGAAATTTAGACAAAATTCCTTTTCATCCATTTTTTACTTTTAAAGACCTAATTGGATTTATTATTCTATTAACATTATTGATTATATTAACATTAACTAATCCTTATCTTTTAGGAGATCCTGATAACTTTATTCCCGCTAATCCTTTAGTAACTCCAATTCATATTCAACCTGAATGATATTTTTTATTTGCTTATGCAATTTTACGATCTATCCCAAATAAATTAGGAGGAGTTATTGCTTTAGTTATATCTATTTTAATTTTAATTATTCTTCCTTTAACCATTAATAAAAAAATTCAAGGAATTCAATTTTACCCTATTAATCAAATATTATTTTGATCTATAGTATCTATTATTATTTTATTAACTTGAATTGGAGCTCGTCCTGTTGAAGACCCTTATATTATTACTGGTCAATTACTTACTATTTTATATTTTTCTTATTTTTTAATTAATCCTATTATTAATAAATTTTGAGATAATTTAATTTTCAATTAATTAATGAGCTTGTTAAAGCATTTGTTTTGAAAACTTATGAAAGAATAATTTTATTCTATTAATTTATACTAAAATTAATAACTAAATTAAAAGTATTTTAATCCTACAAAAAATAATAAATAATTTAAAGAAATATGTAAATATCTTTTTCAAGATAAATATATTAATTTATCATATCGATAACGAGGTAATGTTCCACGAACTCAAATAAAAAAAATGAAATAGAAATTAAGGTGGAGTGGGGTAAATACGAAAATAGGCTAATTCCGAAAATCACAAATTACTACTAAACGCAACATGCGTTTGTAATCTGGCAACATTTACTTAGACGCCGTCTTATTCCCCTTCCCCGCTTTAATTCGCTCAGAGCGCTACTGCGGAGTATACGTTCCCAGTGTCGTCATTTTGGTATTTAGCAGATTTCGCGCGTTTTTTGGATTTTGGTGAGTAAATTATTAGTGTTTTTGATTTTGGGTAGATTGTCAGTTTTAACGTGTTATTGTGTGTGTGAGAATGTTATAACTGAAGATAAATTGCTTTTTTCTGAATTACCCCTATGGGGTAATTTCGAATAGTTTGTCTTTTTCAATGTCAGTGGCTCTCAAACAATTTTCTGTTTGATCAAGATCTTGAGATTTAATTGCCAAAACATAAATTTTGTATTAATTTGGTGGCTCTGGCACACTGTGATGGCTGTTTTGACATGAATGTTTTGAGTTTGTCATTATTTATGATGGACGTTTTGTTAGTAATTTTAAATGTGTGACATCATTATTTGTAAGATATCAAAATGGCCATCATTTAACATCACGTTAAAATCAGTCTTGTCAAAATGGCCACCATAGCGCGCTGCTATATTAAGTAACTTCTTACTCTTTTGTTACACTACTTACTGACTGATGTGATTGACAACATTGTGTAACTGTCTCATGAGAACCCTTTCACAAGTCTACAAGCGCCACTCCCAAAAATGGCTATTTGAATTTACCAAATAATATTCAAAAACGGGGGCCGCTACTGTGGCCTATAGTTTGTATTGAAGCACTTTTTGAATACGTTACATTAGTTATTACATAACGGTACTGACTATGGTACTATGTTATAATAGACTATGGTACGGTTATTCAAATTAGGCTGTCCAAAATACTTAGATTTTTTACAGTAGTTTGAAGTAATCGGTTACTTAAGAAAGTGATGTAAGTATTCAAATGGTGCTTCAATACAAACTATAGACCGTAACGGCACCCGTTTTTGATTATTTATTGTTAAATTCAAATAATAACCTTTTTTAGGAGTGGCGCAAGTGGACTTATGATAAAGCTCCTAAATTATTTTTTAAATTCATATTAATTGTTGCAGTGAATATGCCGCGTACATATATAAAAAAGAAAAAAAGCCATATACACAGGAAGACATGAAAAGAGCTCTTGAGGAAGTAAAGAACCATCACTTATCAATGTATGCTGCGTCCAAAAAATATCAAATCCCAACTACGACTTTATTTGAAAGACTGAAAGGAATCAGTACGAAAAGCGTAGGCAGACCACAAGCAATTCCAATCGAAGACGAAAAAAGATTAGCCGAGGCAATCCGAGTCATGGAAAAATGGGGTTTTGGTTTGTCAAGGCGAGAAATTTTAGAAATGGTTGAGGATTATGTCAAGAAAAATAATCTAAATACCGTATTCAAAAACAACAAGCCAGGGACTGACTGGTTTATAAATTTTCGTAAACGTAATAGATTATCCATCAAGAAGCCGCAACCTGTAGAACATGTGCGGAAGCAAATGACGGACCCGTTTATAATTTTTGACTATTTTGATCTGTTGCAAGACACTTTGACTGAACTGGATCTATTTGAAAAACCACATTTAATATGGAATTTAGACGAAACATCGCTATGTATGGACCCTACTAAAACTAAAGCTATAAATAAACCCTGTTCTAGAACCACGTGTGGAAGTGGCAAAGAAAATGTGACAGTTTTAGCTACTGCAAGCGCTGCCGGCAATAAATTGGACCCTTTAATAATATATAAAGGCAAAAATTTATGGGATCAGTGGATTACCGACTCACAAAACTATGACTTCGACATCGCATATGCAGCTAGTGCAAAGGGTTGGATGGAGACAGAAATCTTTTATAATTACTTTGAAAAAGTTCTGATTCCAGCTCTGGGTGAAGAGCGGCCCGTCTTGTTAGTTTATGATGGGCACTCCACACATGTGAATGCAAATGTAGTAGATCTGGCTGTGCAAAATAACATCACAATCATGAAGCTTCCACCACATACATCACACTTACTACAACCATTGGATGTAGCGGTGTTTAAATATTTTAAGATCAATTGGGATGCCAAACTTGTATAGTGGCAGCGGCGTAATATAGGCATTAAAATGCCCAAAAATGTATTCGCGAAAACATTCGCGGATACATGGCAAGAGACGAATCCTGAAATTATCCTGAAACGGTTTCAAAAAATCCGGAATTTATCCATTCAACCGCAACGTAGTACCCGTAGATAAATTCGAGTCAGAAGCCTACAAGAGATACCTGAAAAAAAAGGATGAACATTCTCAAAGCCAGCTAGAGTCCAAAAATCCAAAATCATTAAAAGAACTGTGCGTCCGTGTTTTGAATGAAGAGTTTTACTTTAGTGAGGCTCCTAACCGTGCTGGAAAAGTAGTAAGTACTCTAAGCCAAAATGACTTCAGTTCTGAATATGTGACTTTCTTGAGTCAACTGTCAAAGAAAGACGACGCTTGTCAGCCTTTTGTAGCAAACAATACATCAGATTCACCAAAATGCTTACAGTTCCAAAAAAGCTGTCACCTTAAGCCCAAAGAAAATGAAAAACCTAAGATAAATATTATATCCAATCTAAAAGTTAATTTCGAAGATCTTTTGCTAGAAAAGGTACGACAGGAAAAAAGAAATAAGGTGCCGGTAAAAAAGAAGAGGGTAGCTAAAGGTGCAGAAGTAATAACTCTATCACTAGGCAAAAAAAAATTGAAGAAGGAAAAAAGCAAACTTTACTCGAAAAAGTCAAGACTCACAATAAAACAGGGAAACGTCCTAAAGAAGTTAAACAACCCTCACAAACAGGCACATCAGGTACAAAAAAAGTGAACAAAAGGAGACAGAGCAAAAAGTCAAAACGACAAGAAAATTTAGATAAATCAACTAGCCATTCAGAGACAATTAGCATCTACAGTGACACAGATATTAACGAGTCTTCATTCTTAGACGATTTACTAAACGAAGAAGAGTTTAAATTTTTAGAAGAAAATATCGGCGATGGAACATATGATGAATGTGCCAAAATACTTAATGAAGTAAACGTTTCTAAAAAAGGGAAGGGTAAAGGAAAAAAGAGTAAGGGAAAAGAAAATACGGAAGACAAAAATGAAGTGAATAAAGGTAGTGACAAACCTAAAGAGTTCAGTCCAGACGATTTAAATTCATGCAATAGTGGGAATAATTATGATTTCGACAGAAAAACTGTAAATAATAAAATTAAACAAGAATACGACACTAAAAACAAAAAAAATATGGTATTTTAGACGTTGATAAGAATGACAAAAAGACGGTTAAAAATGGGACTGACATAAAATCTGCGAACACTACTGAAGACGAAGAAGAAAAAGATATCCAGGACCAGAAAGATGGTTACGAACTGAACGATTCAGTACTCGTAAGGTACTACTGCAGAAAAAAATGGAATTACTTTGTAGGCTTTATTGAGAAAGTCATAAACAAGGATGAGGAAACTTACTATACAGTAAATTTCCTGAAAACAATAAGAAGACCGCAACTTACATTTGTAATATCAAAAAAGAAGGATTATGATGAAGTAACAAAGCAACTAATTGTAAAGAAGGTTAAATTAGAAAAAAATAATGAAAGCTACAAAGAATACATATTGTCTGAAGAAAACGACAAAATTTATTTTTGAAGTAGGTACTCAGGTGTAGAAATGATTCGATAAAAAATGATTTGGTTTTCAGGCTGATGTGTTTTTGTGTTGTTTCATACCTTTGATTTTGTTATTGAGTATAAGAAATACTTAAAAAGACTTCATTTCGAGTTGATTTACAAGTGAGAGTCTGTTTAATTTTTGTTTGTATCATATTGGTTTTGTTACTGACTATTAAAAATAAAAAGACATAATAGAGTTCATTTTTAAGTGAGAGTTTATTTAATTAATGTTAATTTAATTTCGTGTAACTGTTTTTGAGTGTTTGAGTTTGAGTTTACTGTATTTGAGTTTTGTGACTTTCTATAAATTTAAAATAATGGGGCCAAATCAACTGCACTTGACTTAAATTATTCGACAAGACTAAACTAAATTTGAGCCACCTATCTATATTTATCTTCTCCATGTAATTAGAATAAGATAGCTCAATTTTTTGCTTTCTGTGTAAGTACACAAAAGTAAATCCTATTTGTTGCTAATATTTTATTAGTGTGATGAGCATACATCGTGCTTATTTGATCTCAAATAAATATTTTTATTCAAGCAAAATATTTTTTTATTGAAGTGTGTCACCTTTATTATTTCCAAATTAATTTTATACATCCTGACCGAAGTAAATGTTGAGGACCGCAGTTTAGGGGCAATTCCGAAATATCAGTGTATGATAAACTGTATTAAGATTGTTCTAAGACGAAACTGTAGAATATTTTTATACATGGGTAAATCTGAACGAAAAAGAAATGTATTCCTTCTATCCTACTTCATAAAAGTCAATTTTAAGTGTCATTCGGATTAACACTGTCATAATTCGGAATTACACTTATTCCATATTTTTGTCAATTAGGTATGTAAATATGTGTAATTAAATATGTATGCGATGATTCAGAATTAAGTTGGTACATATCGTTAGGTTGTATAAATGAATAAACAAAAGTGAATACATTTTGTTGTAATATTAGATAAAACAAGAAAATTTTCCAATGTACGGTACATCCTGTCAACTCATCGAAAAACCTTTCGAAATTACCCCACTCCACCTTAATTTTAAATAAAAAAAATAAAGATATATTATATCCCCCTAAATATAATAAAACAAATAATATTCTTATAAATAAAATTCTTGAATATTCAGCTACAAAACTTAAAGCAAACCCTCCTCTTCTATATTGAATATTAAACCCTGAAACTAATTCTCTTTCTCCTTCTGCAAAATCAAAAGGATTTCGATTAGTTTCTGCTAATCTTGAAGAAATTCAACTTATTCTTAAAGGTAATATTAAAAAAAATCAAATTAAATCCTGATAAATAAAAAAAATTTATTATATTAAAATCTATAATTAATATAATTCTTGATAATATAATTAAAGCAAATCTTACTTCATATGAAATTGTTTGTGCAACAGGTCGTAACCCCCCCCCCCCCCTAATAAAGAATAATTAGAATTTGAAGATCATCCTGCAACCATAACAGTATAAACTCCCATTCTTGTACAACATAAAAAAATAAAACTCCTAAATTAAATCTAATTACATTAAAATAATAAGGAATTGATATACATACTATTAAAGATAAAATAAAACTAATAATAGGAGAAAAATAATAAGAAATATAATTAGAATATATTGGAAAAACTTGTTCTTTAGTGAATAATTTAATAGCATCAGAAAAAGGTTGTAAAATTCCTATATGGGTATATAGGAATTTTACAACCTTTTTCTGATGCTATTAAATTTACTTATGTATATTATTATGTGCTAATAAAATTACTTTATTAGGACCTTTTCGAATTTGAATATAACCTAAAACTTTACGTTCTAATAATGTAAGAAAAGCAACTCCAATTAATACCCCTAAAATTAAAATTAATATTCCTAAAATCATTATTATTATATCTTTGAATATCATTTACTACATATATAATCAAATTATATATTTATGATTTCTAAAATCATTACATTTTTTCTGCCAAAATAGTCATATTTAAAAATACCTACTATTATTAAAATTCTTCTAAATAAAACTATTTTAAATATTTGATCCTTTCGTACTAAAATATTTTATTAATCTAAAGATAGAAACCAACCTGGCTTACACCGGTTTGAACTCAGATCATGTAAGATTTTAATGATCGAACAGATCAAAAATTTTAAACTTTTGCATTTAAATTTTATCTTAATCCAACATCGAGGTCGCAAACTTTTTTTCTTATTTGAACTAAAAAAAAATTACGCTGTTATCCCTAAGGTAATTTTATCTTATAATCGTAAATTACGGATCATTTATTCATTTATTAACGTAAAATTATAAAAAAAGTTATTTTAATTTTTCTATCACCCCAACAAAATATTTATATAAATTGAAATTTTAAATCCTATAAAAAATTTTAATTTATATGAATATATTCTGCTGGATATTTTATTTTTTGATTCATCACTATTCAACATGTAATCTAGCATCTTTTTATGTTTTTTTTTAATTTTAGAAATATTTTAACCAGTATTTCTAGTAGGTTTTATTAGTATTTCCTTAGTTATTCAAATCTAGTACCATTGTAAAAGAATGCGAAAATCTTAAATGTTAGTGAAGAGTTCCGAAAATAACTCGTTTAGAAAAAACGTGAGAACTAAAAGAGAAAACGTGAGAAATAGGCATAAAGCTCTTTAAATTATTAAATTACAGTAACATTGGTGCAGGGAAATAAAAATATAATTGACATTTAATACAATCAATAAAAATACATTTGTAACACTTTTGTAATTATTAGTAAGTTCGTTTTGTTCCTATTAAAACTCTAAATGAAAACAACGCCGCTACTAAGCGATAGCAATAGGTAACTAACAAAATTGCAATAGCGTAGCTAGCCGGTCATTTGTGGTGGAAATAACTAGCTATTCAGCTATTTTGTATATATATAACCAACTGATAGTTTATATCGTTAACTTAGCAACTGTAGCTAAGACTTGAATAACGCTCAACTATCCCATGATTACGTTCGAATCTCGTAGCGGCTTATATATATATATATATATATATATATATATATATATATATATATATCCTCTTTGAAAAGAAATAAATTTCCCTGATAACTATGTCGTACGTATTATTAAGTTAATTCATTAAAAACTATCGTAAAATCTATCTATAATTTGCAATACCATCTATACATATGGGTACGAATTGCTGTTGTTACGCCAGACTTAATTTTTATACAACACTCAACAGCACAAGCGAATCAACATTGCAGCTAGCTAGTCAGCTACGCGCGGCTGCATAACTTAGTGATTTATATGTCCTCTGTGGCAGCTGCCCGCTGCGCCGTAAGCTTGTCGGATAATCGAGGCGCCTCTAACAAAAGCAAAGTAGCTAATAGCTAGTTATCGTGTTGACGAATATCATATCCGCGGCTATTTTCTAAATAGGTGCTACTTAGTTAGCTACTTGAAGAGCTACCCATTTCTACTAAACGGATAAAGGCATACTTCATCAGCGTCAAATCATCCTATAACGGCATATTTTTAATATTATGTACCTTGTTGGCTGGTAAGCAAGTATGTATTCATTTGTCTTCTAATTATAACATAAAGGTAATAATATAATGACATTTTAATGGGAGTGTAACAAATTAATATAAATAGCTATAATATGTATTCAATTGCGTCCAGTGGCTGCGGCTGTCGTAAGAGATGATGATGTGACAGAGGAAAATAAAACCAATACGCTTATTTTAAATTATCGAGATTCAATTTCTCACTAATAGTTAAACAAATTTGAACCTCATACTTGGAGGTCCATCCAAAAATAATTTAACAAAACTGAATCACTAAAGTAAATTGAATTCACTAAAGTAACAACAAACAGTCAAACCATATCGCGTTTTTTTTCTATTAACTTCGTCTATCGTACTAATTCAATATTAAAGAACAATAATTGATGTTATACTCACTTCAAGCAGGTTTATTTATCTTAAACTTTACAAAATTTGTTGTTTCACATCTACGTGTAGAAGATGTTTTCAAATTACTTCTTTGATAAGCACGTTATAAATTTACTACAACACAAATTGTGAGTTTTACTGTATAAAATTAATATAAATAATTAGGAATTTTCTTCTTCTAAACCTTTGTCTCTCTGTCAGCAGACAATAATTTTTCCAGTACACCGCTTGAGACAAGCAACAATTAAAAACTTAATTTATTTTTAATTTTATTATTCTTAGAAAATGGTTCATGATTACTTTAAAATATTATGGTTATTTTCAAATAACAAAATTTCGGGTGTAAAAGAATTGCACTAACTTACCCTTCCTATTTTGATCTAATTTGTGACACACATGTAACGATTTTTGCTTCAACTATGTACATTGATAAAAAAGTTAGAATATGGGTCACACAAAGTCCACCAAACGATTAGTGGATGATGTAGCCCATTGATATCTACACCAGAATTGAAGTTGTTCAAAACGACAATAAATCAATAGCACGCTACAGACTATAAACTATAAATTTCTAGCGCGCTATTAAATACGCTATGTTATAGCGCGCTATTTATAAGAAAGCGTGTAGGCCGGCAAGCGCATTAAGTTTTGTAGCACGCTATATCTCGTAGCACGTTATATGAGATGTCGTTAGTTGGATAGACCGCGTGCTATATAAGAACATTATTTCGTAATAAGTCGCATTTTAGACTAAAATAAAATAAAGCGGTAAAAAGAACCAATTAACTTTCTTTCATATTTTTCAGACTTACGACTTTCTATAATCCAAAAAATATTTTTAAGGCATGTACTTTTTAAAACAAAATAAAATTAATTGATTTTTATTATAATCGGTGTTAACGTTATTTTAACCTTAATATAAATTATAAATCAATTAAAGGTGTATTTAAAAGTTTATTGATTGTATATACGAAAATCAACTATTTACATACACTATTATAATATACAGTTTTGTATCTATTTTTTTTTACATTTAAAAACATTAGTTAGGCTTCTTTTATAGCAGACAACTGTGTCCTTCGATCACTTATAAATATACAGTATACACTAACTCAACAATGTCTAAAACTAACTAAATTAGGTCGCGCGCAATGAATTGCATGCTAGTAAATCAAATTTGCGTTACACGTCCACTCCTAACGCTTACATAGCACGCGCTATGGCGTAAAGCGCATAGCGCTATAGTATATATATATACAGCTATATAGTATATATATATATATAATATGGCGCTATGCGCTATATTAACCACCATTAATCAGAATGAGGATGAAACGTCTCGTTTGCATTAAAAAGAGTCTCCAGATCTCTACACTGACCAAACTGACCAAATAACACAACCGCGTTAAGCTGCTATTTCACGCTGGTAGAACGTGTTCCTTACTCGGTCGAGCCAACCTATTCGCGCTACTCTTGCAAGCATAAAATAGTTTCAGCATATCTCTACTACATAAATAAATGAACTGTGTTGCTTCTTTAAAAAATTCATAAACCTTTATTTTGTCTTTTCAATCATTAGCCCGTTACTGCGTTATATATACCTGATAAAAAACGGAAAATTTCAAAAAAATATACTTGCTATATTTTCTCGCTCTCTACTCCGTTACAGTAGTAGTACCCAAGAGAAATGAGTTTACTTGTATTTTCTAAACGAAACGATCAAATACGTGCACGTCGCGAACTATATTTATTTAAGAAGAGATTTTATTTACTTTGTCCCTAATGAATTATCGAAGATTCTCTCTCTTGAATTGAAGTCTCATAAAACTAAATTGTGTTCAGATTTTCGTGTACGTGACCTAAAATCTGTGTTCATTTTTAATTACTGACAGGCGAAGTGATGATTGAATAATTTTATTTTTAATTTGACGGTTTATATTCTTTGCGTTAATTAATTTCAAAAAATGTCTTAAATCAATGAGTATTTTTCTTGTTTGCTGACTCTTATTTTTTTGGTTGTCTATTTATTTTTTTCTAGCCCAACGTATTATCTACTATCTACTATCGAACATTTAGCATTTATCATTATAATAATAATAAGCGACCGATTCCAAAGGAGACTATCCTACATTGGACAGGATTACAGCACCCTAGTGTATGCACTAACACAGGTGCACCCTTTATTCGCTCATTGCCATAGTCCGATGGAGTAGTTATACGATACGACCGGAAACAGGATCAGTGGCTTTGTTGTATTGTGCTTTCCGATTCATGACTGCTACTAAGAATTTCTTGATGGATAAACTCAATAACTAATTTTGAGCTGAGCCGAAATTCGAACACGGGTCTTTATGTATAACAGTCGAACTTATGACCACAAGACCAACGAGGCAGTTATATAGATTATTAAACTGAATTATGTAATTACTTCATTTATAGGTATTTAGACATTGTAGAGCCACGCTACAACTATATACTCATTGCAGTATGAACGGTTTGTCACGACAGAAATAGCCACGCTCTCACAAATACAGCTGAATGCAAAACAACAATATGGGTGATAACACATCCGCATTAACATTCTTGATAGTTGATAGATGTAGATCCCAGCCATGGTTTGGTCGCTCCTGTAAAACAACATCACGCTTTAAGCAGGAGTGCTACCGGGGCCTGGGCTGACGCGTCAACGTCTCAGTATTTTAACACCAGCGCTCTTAAAAGAAGTATAATTCCGCCTCCAGGTCCTTCAAAAGAATCACTGCCATTCAAGGTCTGAGAACATCGGTAGAATTAGCGAGAAGCTAGTTCGCCTTCCTGCGGGAACCCGTGCATTCTGGTCTCTCGCCAAGGCTGTCCAAGGGAACTTCTGTCAGTCATCTCTTCCGTCTCTGCACAGAGAGGACGACTCACTGGCCCATGCCGCAAAGGAGAAAGTCGATCTGTTAGGCTCTCTCTTTGCGTCGAACTCGACTCTCAATGACGGGGGAAATACACCGTCGACCATCCCGCGGTGTGAGTGCTCCATGCCGGATGTGCGGTTTATACAGCGCTCGGTTCGCAAAGCACTCTTCTTCCTGGACGTCATTAAGTCGAATGGACCTGATGGAGTGCCTCCCATTGTGCTGAAGACGTGTGCTCCGGAGTTGGCACCGGTTTTAACGCGTGTTTTCCGGTACTCCTACTCCCAAGGCGTAATCTCGAATTCTTAGAAGACAGCTTTGGCAAAGAATATATACACTACGCGAAGCTTTGGTCCACCCGATCCCTGAAAAAGGCGACCGCTTAAATCCATCCAACTATAAGCCTATCGCCATCACCTCCTTGTTCTCCAAAATAATAGAGTCTATTGTTAACTGCCAACTCACGGTGTCACCTAAAGGATCACCAGCCGATCAGTGACCGCCAATACGGTTTCCGTCGTAGTTGATCAGCTGGTGACCTTCTGATCTACCTTACTCATAGATGGGCGGAGACAGTACGGTCAAAGGGGGAGGCATTGGCCGTTAGTTTGGACATAGCGAAGGCCTTCGATCGAGTCTGGGACAAAGCGCTTCTTTCGAAGCTGCCTTCCTATGGGCTTCCGAGAAATTGTGCGATTGGATCACTAAATCTAGTCCAATTCAATCCCCAGAAGACACAAGTTTGCGCGTTAACCGCTAAAAAGAAACCCTTTGTTATATCTTCTCAGTTTAAAGACAATCCCCTTGCTGCCTCAGCTAGTATCAGAATCCTTGGCGTCAACATATCGAATAGTGTGCAGTTTCGTGGTCACTTGGAGGGGAAGGCCAAATTGGCCTTCAAAAAGCTTGGCGTGCTCAGCAGAGCGAGATAGTATTTAATACCGGCACATCGCTTGCAACTTTACAAATCGCAAGTTCGGCCTCACATGAAATACTGTTCTCATCTCTGGGCCGGGGCACCCCAGTGCCAGTTCCTTCCATTTGAACGCACCCAGCGCAGAGCGATCACTCGACTCGATTCACTGGCGCTGCTTAGGGATGTTGTATCCCTTTGCGTTTTCTACCGTATCTACCATGGGGAGTGTTCTGAGGAATTGTTCGGATTAGTTCCAGTCCCCAAATTTCTCAAACACACATCGCGTCAAAATTCCCGATATCACCTCACCATCTGGATGCTTGGCGGTCCACTAATGTACGTTTTACTAGGAGTTTTCTTCCTCGTAAAACTTCTCTGTGGAATTGTTTACCACCGGCGACTTTTCCGGACCAATACGACTTAGGGACCTTCAAGAAAAATGCGTATTCCTTTCTAAAAGGCCGGCAACGCATCTGCAATTCCCCTGGCGTTGCGGTTGTTCATGGGCGGCGGTAGCCACTTACCATCAGGTGAGCCGCATGCTCGTTTGCCACCTCTTCTATAAAAAAGCGTACAGTTTGCCCTATTCATTTCTTGGTTCGTTTGTCGCTCCGTTTATTTGTTCGTTCGTTTTTTATCTGACTGACCGACTAACTGAATGTTTTTATTGAGATTAGTGTCTTTATAAGTCTTCACGACAATTCAATATACAAATAAATCATTATCAATTAGAATAGCAAAAGTACCGGTTTCACGCGAAGTCGTGGGCACAGCTAGTTAAAAATAATTTCTTATGAACAAAATTTGCAATCTCCATTAGATTTTAAAAATTAACGGCCGTTTATCAATAAATTCAAATTTGTTCTGTGCAGTTAAATTGTTCAATTCACAATGATGAATATAAATATCTGCTTTATATTTTTAAGAAATAGATACCTTGTTTATAAAATTTATAATATAAAAATGTCAACACGAAATTGAGCTACGTTCATATAGTGAGTAATAAAACAACCGGAAATCCTATTTACTGCAAACTAGGTAATCCATCCTAGTCCTTAGAGACGACAAGTTATATTTATATGCATGCACGTTTTTTCGAAGATCTAGTTCAATGAGCTACAGTATCAATTTACTATAAGGTTGACTGTGATCTACAATCAATATTACTTGCTTATAAAAGTGAAATTATATTTTAACTAATACTTTAATCAGTTTTACACGCTACGTTGATATTTAGTTGACAACAACATAGTTGTATGCCAACCAATGACAACCAAATTGAAGTTCGCTTTAGTCTTAACCGAACTACTAATACTCGAGCTGTATAAAACTTTTAGCTTATAACCCAACTTTGTTGTATTGGGTATTGTTTTGTTATTAGTGCAGAGAAAATGGAATTTGTTGTAGGATTACAATGCGGCGGAAAATTTGATCAAAAACAAACAATTCATTTTCCGATAAAGCTTTATATTTGTACGTTGTAACTTCGACGATAGCAGCAAATAGAGGTATAATGAGTTACTAAATGCTTTTAGTTAAAATTTGTTGCTTTTTTTTATAAGTTTAAGTGTTTTATATCTTAAATACTTTTCTACATGGAAGTACTCCTGTACTGGCTCGAATTCTGTCCGTGGTGGATGGGTGGTACTTCTAACTTGTTACTTACTTGTACCTTCAGTGCCTGTCATGTTCCGATCTGAATCCGTCTATAGACTGTAGTAGCTACCAACCATCAAATATACTGTACGTTCATCTGTCACTTCAATTTCATAAATTGTTTGTAAAGGCACAATCCGATTTTTTTTTTGCGTAACAAGCGTACAAATGTGAGCCATAGCGATTCAGTTACTAAACATTCAGCTTAAATTTCATAGAAAGCAAACAATCCAAATAAGATCTATCGATACTACCCATAGTATCGAGAATTGACTTTTTAATATTAATTTACATTATTTGGTCGATATCAATTATTTTAAGTGCAAATTCAACAGGCGTTCTATATCTGACTTTCATTTTTATTTTTGTTGTTATTTGTTTGGTTTCAGTGAATAAAATTTCTTTATATTTCTTAGATGGTAAGATAACATATTTTTAACATTTAACATTTTTTTTATTTCAGTTTCATTTTATTTCATTACACATAAGGTCCGCCATAAAGCTCTGAAA
>CAJQZP010001573.1:0-51791 GCA_907164705.1 Parnassius apollo
CGATGTTTCTCTTTACCGCCCAGTGAATGGTAAATTAGCACTGAACTTTGCAATTAACTATTTAATTGGCGCCGGCGGGGATAGTACCCCGGTTGCTCGCGTACTGTGTAATTTACAGCGCGTGCTAACCATCTGAGCTATCACGGCTCTTTGTGAGCTGCCATACTCATACATATAAATATACTATATACATATTTTATTGTTAACTTTACCTGTATGGTAAATCTCAAATAAAAAAAACTATGAAAGCACGTTAAAACGATGAAAATTTAATGTCATCAAGCGTTCCTTTGAAGATTTTTTTTATCTATCTACTTCGAGATATATCTTCATCTTCACTAGGAAATTTTTATCTCCAAACGAGGTATCACCGGGAGAAGTAGTACAAACGTTATAGCGGTTTTTCTCTTGGCTAATTTTGCACATGGATTAATTAGACATAACGATCAACGTAAAGAAGGAAAAATTTAAGAAAATAACGCTAATAATCAAGAACACTATAATTCTCGAGATAAGTTTGACGGTGGATTTGTGATCCATTTTAGACACATATCCGAAAAAAATGTTTTATATCAGCCGTTTCACCGTTTATTTGTATAATTACTTCTTTAGTTCTGCTACATCAGCCCATCACTATACACTGTTAAACCTCAGCCTTTCCGAATGTAAAACGTATTGGCTATGAACGTCACGTTTAATAGGCTAAATTGTCAATCGTAGTACCTTTTTGTACGTAGTAGAGCCACGCTGCAGCGATGTTAGTTGTAGCACGTGTGTGTCGCCTCAACTTTTTGTAGGACCACGCTAACACGCATCACAGAATACCAACTAATAAAATTGCAGCTCAAGGCCGCTATGTTTCGTATGGTGAGTGTAAGAACCGGAGACCCTTTTTATTGAAAAAAAAAGAGGCATTCGATCCTAGTCGTCAGGGGTGACAACGCATCTGCATTTTTTATTCTTAATTTGTAATTAATGTATATGTATATGGGCCACAGCATTCACTTACCACCAGGTGGACTGTGTGCTCCTCTGTCACAATAATTCAATAAAAAAACCTTATATCACTATTGATAAATTTCTACTTTGTGTCTCGCTTAATTAGGCAAACTTCTCGTCTAACGTCTGTGTATTTTATATTCAGCTTATACGATATTCTGACATCGCCATTTTAATTTCCCATTGTCGATTCCTACGATACTCACGGAACGTAATGGGGTGGGGATTCTCTCGCCGATATAAATGCATAATTACTTAATCTATTTCGTTATCTTTCTTATTTGAGCAAACCGAGTTCGATCCCCGCCGGCACCAATGAAATTGTTAATAGCAATGTTTAAGTACTGATTTATCACGTGCTCGGCGGTGAAGGAAACCTGCATGTCTGAGAAATAAGAAAAAAAATTCGAAGACATGTGAAGTTCGCCAACACGCATTGGGGCAGCGCGGCGGACACTTCCTTGCCCTAAAACCCTCTCAGAAATGAGAGGAGGCCTGTGCCCAGCAGTGGGACGTATATAGGCTGTAACTTTAATTTTAACTTCAAAGCCTCTGGGAATTAGGTGATTGCTACCATGCTATTTCTAATTTTATTTGTGTTGTTAATTATTGTGCTTAGAGTACGAATAAGCAAGTTATTACTGTGTAAAATTAATTATAATATTGTTCTTTTTTTTTTAAATAACAGTCCCGCTGGGTTTCTTACTGATTTTTTCCAGGACAGAGGTATTTTCCAAACCACTGGTAAAATAAGCATTAAGTACTTTCAATACGTATTAATTATAATCTATATTAAATAAAAATATCTCTATTTTCCATAACAACGTTAACTGCTGTTATTTTCGTATTAATGATTTGAAACTCGTTTATATAACATTTCCAATGAGTTTCTTATTTGGTCTGATAGTTCTGAACTTGTGATTTTAAATGTTTGTCATAATATTTGCCATTTACGAAGACCATTGTAGATTGATTATAGAATGGCACACACAAGATACTAAACGAAGATTTTATTTCTGTACTAGCTGGTATCCAAGGCGTTGGTACCGCACCAGACATAATTGCGAATTTGTGGAAATATCGTTTTAAATTTGGAAGAGTTACATTACTCAATTATATTGGCGGAGCCCATGATGCTAAACGAGGATTTACTCGAACATCGTGTGAACCTCTTAGATTTTGTAGATTAGTTGATACGATGAAAAGCGTCTACAGATATTCAAAATTGTAAAAACTACTACAAACTACTACAGATGTTCAAACATTAATTCCAGTGCGTCGGATGAGGGTAATTCAAAAGGGATGTCAAGTGAACCTTAAAGATGCTCCCATTCAATGGACTGACGATTCGGAAGTGATGCAAAGCTTGTAGTGAATTTTTCAACATGCGAAAAAAATCGCCATATTGAAATAGTCGAGCGTGTCAAATACACGGAAACAGAAGATTCAGCCCGAGGTCCCAGTAATGGTAACTTAAAATCTGACGAGTATTTTGAGTGAAATTAATAATGTGACTACTAGATATATTTTTTTATCAATTTTATTATGAACGTTTTTACAATAACCATAAAATGTGACTATGAAGGTGAGGATGGCACGAAAGAGTCAGAGATAGGAAAAAGTGAAAAGAAGAGAGGCCCGGAGTGCGGTATACATGCTTTACTCCACCTACATTTGCGCCCTCCTTTTCATAGAATACTTTAAGTATTTTGGCTTGTGCAAATCGGAAGATTATGTTTATTTTTGTTATTGTAGCACTATTTTCTTCAAAAACAAATCGACCACGCAAGAGAATGTCAAGACTATAGCTTTGTGACCCTCCCACTCACTTTACGTTACGCTGAAATCGTCAGACTTTTTAAATGTACTCTGTTTAGCTCTTTAATTGCATTTAAATATGTATAGATAAGTTGTTATCAAGGCAATTTAAGAACTACGATTTTCAAGTCCTTCTTAATTAATCTAATATATAAAAATTATGATTGTTCGTATTTTACGCACTGCCGTACCGTTTTCTTCTACTATAGGATAGGGTAACAAACGAATACACAGTCCACCTGATGGTAAGTGGTTGCTATGGCCCGTAGACATCTACATCTATCCTCGATTACGAGTCAAAATGCAGATGCGTTGTCACCCGTAAGTACTAAGATGGAATGCCTCGTTTCCACTAAAAAAGTTCTCCGGTTCTCTACACTCACCACACGAAATACAGCAGCGTTAAGGTACTATTTTACGCTGGTATTATGTGAGAGCGTGGTCCTTCCCCGGTCGAGCCAATTCATTCGTGTTACAACTGTACTACTAATATAATTGCAGTATGGTTCTACCACGTATAGAGATATACATACGATGCAGAGATATGTAAGTATAATAATAAAAGATTTAAAACTACGACTCCAGAATGTAAATGTAAAATACTTCATTCTTTTTCTACTGTCCTATCTGTTCCTTGAAGTCAGATTTGACATTTTGACTTGGGGAGTAAGCTGGCGAACGCGAGACGAAAACGTTACGAAAAGTGTGATCGGGCAATGCGAACGGGAGTTGAGTGGTGGATATAAGCAAGAGGGAGCAGCAACATTTTCTTTCTCTCTTTCTCTCATAGCCTTAGCTCATAGCATTTTTCGTAATTTTATTTCGTTTTGAACAATTTTACGAATTAATATTTTGTTCAATACATTAAATAATCTACGTTTAAAGTGAACAAAATTTGTAAAGTCATTTTAAAGTTCATGTTTTGTGAAGTTTCGGGTAAATAATAACAAATTATGGAAGGAAGCCGCTAATAAATTTAAATATTTGTAGAAAATTTATATATGTCTATACATGTATTGAATATACATATATGCATATATAAACACATATATACTCGTACATACAGTGAGAAAGAAGTTTTACTTCAGTTGTGTCATAAGTACACTCGATTTCGTGTTTTTTTTTTACCCTTATGAGAGAACTAAGGAACTTACTTGGTCATTCTTAGAAATGAAAATATTACTGAAATTGATATGGAACTATACCTCTGATGTATAATGTATTTGATGAATAAAGAATCATCAGGATCGGTTCACAGTTGACGAAGTTATCCCGTAACATACCTATAGTACATATAAAAACAGACACATACAAAACGCAAGCTCCCTCCTTATTAGTAAAAAAACATCAGATAGAATACTGACGAATCACGGTCGAATTTAGACCACTGAGCGATAATGAGTAAATATGAATTCGAGTAAATGTAAATTAAAAACCGTGTATAGTAAGAAAAGCAGTGTAAGAGTAATTACCATCCCATATCACCCCGTGGATTTCGTAAGAGGCGTTAGAGGGGAACAAAGTAGGTGATCGACAGCAGAGTATTTTTAATAAGGATTAAAAATAAAAAGAACTGCGGTTGCCGACCCGTTTGCCATGCGTGGCAACTCTGGCTGATCCCCCCCCTCCCCTATGAGGCAATTATCAGTACTAGACTTTCATTGGCTGTAACGGTAAAAACTCCTCACATTTCCTTAACTACAATAAATATTTAACATTTACCGATTCTTCGATCTATCTGTATCATAACCTACTTTGACTAATGCTTATTGCATGCATATTGGTCAAATTGAAAATGCAAATGTGAAGTCGCACTTGGTATGCAGCCAGCCTCGTACGGTTTTTTTTGTTAATTGTCTTACTTTGAATATTTTTTATAGAATAGGTTGATAAACGAGCACACAGTACAACTGATAATGAGTGAACGCTGTAACCCATAGATATCTACATTTACCCAACCTAATATTCTATATTAAAGTTTTCAACCGATGAACCTAAAAAAGAAAAAACCTACAGACAGAGAAAAAAAACCCCCGCGCGGATAGGGTTATTTTTTTTTTTAAATATCAAAAAACTCTACTGCTGGCAAAGACCAATTACATTCACTACAAAAAAAAATACAATCAGCTACATTTGCATCATGAGTCTATCTTTTTAAAAGTGGGCTAAGATATTTATTTATTTTTAAACATGAAATTCTTCAGCTTGGATAATGTTTTAATGTTTATTACAATAAAAAAAAGATATTAATCGATTATAAAAATGATGGATGTACACACCATTGACAAAATATAATAGACCTTGGTGATCGGTCTTGAAAGAAATTACCTGCAAAAGCAATGCCGAACTACGAATCGGACAAATCAGTTTTCAATATTGCATAAAACTGGGCGCTTTCTACCTAAGTATCATGCTATTTATAATTTTTATACTATACGTAGACAAATGACATCAAAAAAAGTAGTTAGTTTAGATTAAAATTATGTACTAACGGTAGTTTCTCATTGGTAATTTTAATTTTATTACCTTTTAATAGTGTCTATTTATTGTTGCTAAATCAACGCAACTTTTTTTACCCGACTGCCAAGGAAGGGTTATGTTTTTCGAGCGACCTTGCATGTTTGTAAATTTCTTTATTACTTCGTTCCTTTAAAACGGTTGGGTGAATTTCCACAATTAAGGTATCGTTTTGTTCGTATTAATAACCCAAGTGTTCTTTGATAGCTTTTTTAAATAACCAAAATGGCAGATTTTTGGCGCAAAATAATATACGTTAATAAAAAAAATACCAAACCTATCGAATATCGAATATAAGTTGTATGGTTAAATTGAATTAGGAATAATAAATTGGTTTATAAAGTTTTTGATGACAGGTTTATAAAATGTGCAATGTTTGTATCGGACCTCGGGCTTTTATATGAAAAAAAGAATAGTTGTTAATATCCGTTGCCCAATCACGTTTAAAACGAAAAACACTTTATAGTTTTGAAGAAAAATGTAATAAATAAACACCGTTTACTTATGGAAATATACCACGACCTTTCTAAGTCGTATAGTCATTGAAAAATCGTCGAAAACCTTTACACAATAGACTGAGGCACTAAAAAGTTTTAAATAAAATAAATAATTATAAAAATAAAAAACCCGACTGCAAAAAATACAATTTAAAAGTAATGCACTTAAAAGTTCGAAACAAGATTGATTGAATAAAACAAAATAAAAAAAATATATAAGCAAAGTACCTAAACTATACAGACTATATTACGAGCTGAAAGCCTATGTCGCATACCACCTTTAAATAAATTTAAATGTTAATATTGTATAATAAAAATTAAATAAATTTTATCCATAAAATCACATATTCAAAATTCTAAATTAATAAATTCATATAAATTATAAATATATTTGTATAAATTCAGCAGCTAAAACAATGTCAAATTTAATTATTAAATACTAAAGAAATTGTACTTATCAACTTTAGCGTATGAATCGTTCAATAATTGTTAGTAAGTACTTGTGCCTGCTTCACCCGTCCCCGTCAAGTTCCTTAGATTAAGTTAGTAATGAGATGCATTCACGGCAGCAACACGCGCCACGCTCGCCCTAGTTAATCCCCGAAATATTGTAATTGCAAAGTGGGATATTATAGTTATTCGCGTTCCTTTATGTTTGATTTATATTGAATTGATAGTGTTGTGTGAGTAATTAAACTTGTGTGTATAAAATAAACTTGTGTGTAGGAATAAGCTATTAAAGAATTTGTAAATTATACGAGACTTTGCCTATGTGTGTTATGTGATTTAACTGGTATGCACTGTTTCATTGGAGTCAGAATAATATTAATCTGTAAGTACAACAACAACTTAAAGTTATACTTATGTAAAATTGCCTAAGTGAAATATTAAGTATAGTAGCAGGAGGGACCCAATTAAAATTTATAAACCGAAAGAAAATGAATGGGTTCCGGTAAGTTTACTTGGTTTATAGCTTTTTTTTTTAATTTCGTTTTCTTTACTCAATCTTGTTTCGGATTTTTAGTGCATTACTTTTAAATTCTCTTTTTTGCACTCGAGTTTTTAACTTTATAATTATTTATATTATTAATTATGTATATGGTGCCTTCTGTAGGTAATGGAATACTTATTTAAAATAATTATCATGTCATTCCATATGTATATAACAGTGTACACATCGTTTTGAGGTACGAACAAAAAAACTTTGAATATTCATTGGCCGGTACAATAATTACATGGTGTAAAAGATACCATATCACGCGAGTTATACTATGTGAAATAGCATCATTAAAGTTATACACGTATTTATGTTGGATAATATGGTGAGTGTGGAGTACAGGAGACCCTTTTTATGGTAAAGATGCATTCCGTCTTAATCAACAGGGGTCACAAGGCCTCTGCACTTTCATTCTTAATCGATGATGGATGAAGATATTTATATAAATAAAATTAAAACAAACCCAGATATAACATTGCAAGACATCAAAGTATAAGTAAGTTTAGATCTTGAGAAATTCTGAGTAATACAGATACGCTCAGATCTTCTCCGATTCTGCGTAGATCGGACCAAAATTAATGATTAAAAGCTGAAAGAACACCGGGTTAATTATGATCTGGATGTGTATCGAGATGTCAATCATCTTAGCCCCCTCCCCATCCAGACCGTTTGTGCTGCAATATATGTGCACCATCGGGATTTAAAATAGTTGACTGAGAAAACTCCGTCAAATTATTTTTACTTAATCTAGGTATCATTTATTTATTTACAACGAGTTCATACTAAACTTTACGGCTTAAGCGGGTCGGTATTCAATTTTGCGGTCCCTTACATAGTCTAATAGCGATCTGCCCCTGCTTCACAATCGCACGGGTGATATATGATGATTCTACAACAGCGCCACCTACCGGGTCCAACTATGCATATAACCTTCGCGGAAGTGCAAGCAATATGTTAACGAATGGCAGCGCATAAATACGAACAAACAAAAGTTAATTTTTGTATAACAGATTTCGGACGTGGTGCGGCGAGGACGTGAACTCGTAGACTTACGTGCAAAAATTAAGGCTGCCATATTTTTTATACTAGAAAATTATCAGTTAGAGTGATTGCGAAGATAAGAGACCGATTGTGAAGCGAACCGACCCTCGTGCTATCGTCACGCGCAAATGTGTAACAACTATAAACAATAATATAATTTCATTTATTTTTACCTTGCTAGCAACCCGTCCTGTCTTTGTCTTATCGTCGTCCTGATTTTAATGTGGCCATGATAATCAAAGACCATTTGTTACGTCTATGTTTTTCTAATTGTCAAGATTTTGGTATAAAATACAGCATCACTTTTGGTATCTGTGATAACTTTCTTTACAATTAGTTCAAGCGTTGCAGATCGACTGACAGACTAAAATTTAAAAAAAATGTTTAATGTTAATCTAGGCATCATTTATTTATCTTAATAGCATGCAAATAACTTCCTCAGCACAATAATAGACAGTTTTTTGATACTATAGACAAATATTTCAATTTTATGTGTGTCTAGATTACATAATTTTAATATGAAAAGGTACTCCAGGCCGAATCTCGGTCACGGCGTCAGTCTTATCGAAGACTAGTCGTCAGCGCTGGACAGGACTATAGCACCCATAAGTCTCGCAAGTCCGATGGGACGGTAATATGGTAACTCTTTATCAACCACCAACAGTCCTCTACTGGGAATAGGTCTCTCCCCGACGAACGACGAAATGGTTTTGTGCTTTCCCTTACACTGCGATCACAAGATCATCATATTGAACAATTCATTCATTATACCGCATGACCTTTTTTATCGTCTGGAAAAAAAATAGGGTGTAACAAGTAAACGGAAGAAGAAGTAGAAGGCTATGGCACTGTTATATTACAAAAAAATAAAAACAAAAATATTCAATGAAATAATTAAAATCTATCGAAATTAAAATCATATTCACCCTAGCCTGTCACTCTGCGAATTGACAAGGTCAAATATGCCTTAGTTAGTAGGAATTTATTATTCCGTTCGTAAAGTAGAGTGGATATGATTTGAATTTCGATAGATTTTAATTAATTTATTTATTTAATTAAAATTTTTATTTTTATAAAGCGTCAGTGCCATAAGTTTCTACCCCGTTCTCATGCTACACTATATTTTCCAGACGGTAAAAAAGGTCATCCAGTACATATATCGGCTAGTCTATTCATAGATATATCGGCAAAATTTAGTTCAGTCACAAAATGGAAATAATAACCATTCCATTTATATCTAGAATACAAAGACTGAAAACAATAGACGACTGAGGAGTGAAACATTTAGAACATCGATTGCAAATACACTTGAAAGTGAAAGATAGAGAATTAGAACGAAGAAGATAGAGAACTCCTGGCGATAGACGTTGAGCGTTCGGTCCTATACAATCCACGCGCTCTCGCTACAATATATCGCGTAAGAAATACGCCCAGATTTTTGGAATTATCCCAATTAAAAAAGAAAAGCGAACTTTAGAAATTAAATAAAACGTATTATTCACGTTTTTTCAATTATCGATCCATTAGTGTAATACTCAAATGATTAGAGTGTTGCGTTTAGCAACAGATGCATGTAATTAATAATTTTAGACATTTTTTAAAAGTTGATTTTAAATAAATTTATAATACCTAAAAACAAACTAGAAAGTGGAATATGTTGAAAGGATATCGAATATTAATAATGTGCTTTTAGATGTAATTTATTTATCATAACTAATGAGATAATGGTCACTGAAAAACGCACTATCGCAAGGTTTTGGTCGGGGCAAAGGGCGTAGGTATGTTCTACTAGCGCCTGAAAATCAAGAATTTTGTCCCATGAAATCATATATCCAACAATCATATAAAACATACGAGTATATATGATATAAAAAACATATTGTCAGAAAGATGAATGATTGTTGAACTTATGATTATTTATAATCGATTAATTGCTATTACTACATTAAAAAAACTGGTTTTAGTGGCTCATGGCGTAGATTTATCAAGTCCGCATGGAAGGGTAAACACGATAACTTTTAAAAATATCAATTGTTCAACTCAATCTCATCATCTATCATGTGGGAAGCCACGGAATGTGAATAGCGGTTTAATTTTATTTTGTTTAGTTATAATTAATTTTCTCGGTTAAAAAATTTTCGGTGTTTCATTATGAGTCGTGCACTTTTGAATTTTTCCAAATTTTTTTGTTATTTACGTTTGACATAAAATAATCGTTTAATTAGAAGTATAGTAATAAGATTATTGGTGAAAACTTGTGTGTATTCAAAATACTTTAAAAAATTGACGTATAACATGAGCGCTTAAGGCATGCACAGTTGAATTCAACGAAAGTTTTTAATTTCCTAATTTTTCAAAATAAAACTCTCAAAATTTCATTACAATAGGGTCAGTCACTCTAGACTTTCTCGGGCATACAAACACTTCAATGGTATTTATGTTTAGATATAACATTAATAATACTAAAACATCACTATGATGATCCTATAGAGAGCAGTTGATATTAGTCATGAAACTTTGTTCCCGGCAGGGACACGCCTGTCCACATCTAAATCACATCTGCCATCCCGGCTGAAAGCACTCCCAAAGATATCTATGGACCACATCATTCACTTACTATCAGGTAGACTGTGCTCGTTTCCCATCCTTAAAAATGCATCTCTATTAATATTAATATTATAAATGCGAGTTTGTCAGTTTCGGTTTGTCGTTCTTTCACGCAGCATTGGGGCAATGGATCAACATTATTTTTTATATACAGATCGTTGATTGGTCTGGCAGTGACCTATGCGTGACATTATAACCAGAAAAATGTACGGTTTCTATGGGATTGATATGAAGCATGATTCTGTAATAGTGATATTATTAACTTTATTTGCATTGTTATTACTTCTTCATGCGACTTTAGGCTCTGGAATAACACATCGTTCGTGAACTTTTGAAGTGATTTTTTACCTCCATACTGGCGAAGCTGCGGATAAATTCTAGTGTTATATAAATTGCAGTCCTAGTTAAACTGAGTTTAACTAGGACAATAATATGCAGTTAAAAGTGTTATTAGTAAAGATGAAATACGTTTAACACTAGCTGTCTCCGCGCCTTCGTTTGTTATGATATTGATCATGATTTATTTATAATTTTAATGGCGCCAAGAACCAGAAAGACACGAATCTAGACGAAATATGTCGATCAAATAGACGGGTTCATAAACAGATTAATGAACCGACTCACAAACGGACTAAGAAATGAATTGGACAAACTATACGCTTGTGTTTCAAATTTAAATAAACAACAAAATAACCGCTATAACGTAATCCACAATTTGCTCCCCGATTTCTCAACCAACAGATAAGATACTGCCCTAATAAAGCAAGCTCCATCACCAATTATTTCAATCCAAATGTATTCATTCTAATTTTCAAGTAATAAAACTTATATGAATACTTACAACATGTAAGCCGTGTATTGGCGGTTGAGAATATCCACTACCCCGTATTTTCCCGTGGATGTCGTAAGAGGCGACAGAGGTAGACAGGCAGGAGATGGGCAGCAGCATCTTCCTAATAACAAAAATAATATAATAAAAAACTGCGGTTGCCAATCCGCTCGCCAAACGTGGCAACTATGGCAAATATCACCCCATGAGCAACGACACAAACAAACGGCCCCCAGTCCTCGGCGGTCACGCTACTCCTGGTTACGGTGGCGACCATGGTAACGGCGGGGCAGGGTGTGCTAAGGATCTCCGGTGGAGGGTCGGTCGACGACCTTACCTGGCAACATATAACGCACGCACCCTGAGAACTGACGAGTTAATACTAGAGTTGGAAGAAGAGCTAGACAAGTTACGCTGGCATATTATTGGATTATCCGAGGTCTGAATAGAGGGGGAGGACACGGTTAATCCTCGAGTCCGGCAACTTGTTTTATCACCGGGAGGGCGACCATCTGTCCCAAGGAGGTGTCGGATTTATCGTGCACAAGTCTCTCGTCAACAACGTTGTAAAGATT
Organism: Parnassius apollo; assembly: GCA_907164705.1. NCBI lineage: Eukaryota > Metazoa > Arthropoda > Insecta > Lepidoptera > Papilionidae > Parnassius > Parnassius apollo. The sequence goes on from CAJQZP010001573.1 coordinate 11,881, forward strand.
GGGAGTTTGTCGAAGAGGGTCGCGTACCTGATGCTCATAATCACCAAACGGTATTCGCTGAAGGTCATACAGGTTTACGCACCAACCTCGGCACATCCAGATGAAGAGGTGGAGGAAATATATGAGGATATTTCCAGAGTTATGCATTCCTCCAAAACCCACTACACGGTGTTGATGCGAGACTTCAACGCAAAACTAGGCACAAGAGAAAGCGGTGAGCTGAAGTTAGGGAAATTCGGAGTACTAGGGCAACGGAACCGTAGGGTCCAGCAGTTGGCTGACTTTATGGAGAAATAGGTACTCTTTATGATAAACTCTTTCTTCCAGAAGCGGCCCCACAGGATGTTGACCTGGTCGAGCCCCGATGGTTCGACAAAAAATGAGATTGACTTCATTATGACGACCAGACGCCAACTATTCAATGATATCTCATTGATCGCAGGGTTGAAAACTGGCAGCGATCACCTAATGGATAGAGACATACTGAACCTAAACGTTAAGTTGGAGAGGTCTCGTCTAATGAAGTCAGCGCTCCGTCCCCCTTTCCCTCTAATCCAGAATCTCGAAACCTTTCAGCTCGAGTTATGTAACCGCTTTCAGTGCCTAGAAGATCGCAATGCAGTGGACGATATGAATGACAAGCTCGTGGAAAGTGTCCAAGCGTTCGGAGCTAAGTTCTGCAAGACCCGCCACAGAAGAGCACAAAACTCTACGATCACACTCTTAATCTCATGGCTGTTAGACGGGAGATAAGGCTGCAATCTTGAACAGATTTGACAGCATACAGGCAACTGAACAGATAGATCTCCAAATGCACGCGGCGAGACTTACGCAGCTTTAATACTGCTCGTATTAAAGAAGCAATCGAGCGGAACCACGGCTCCAAAGTCTTTGCCAGAGATCTGTCCGCCAGTAAGAGCCAACTTTCAAAGCTAAAGACTGAGTGTGGCATCATCGTTTCCGGGACAACTGAGATTCTGAGTGAGATTGAGAGTTTCTATGGGCAGCTGTACACATCATCGTTGGAGCTACACGCAAGTGCGAGTAACAAACCAAGAGCAAGTCTTATCCGACACTATTCCGATGATATCCCGGACGTCAGTCTGAGCGAGATTAGAATGGCTCTCCAGCACTTTAAAAAACGGCAAGTCCCCGGGCGAGGATGGCATTACAGCGGAGCTTCTGAAAGCGCTACTTGAAGTCCTTCAGAAGCTCTGTAATTCCGTCCTCCATGGTGGCACTACTCCGGAGGCGTGGAGCAGAAGTGCGTTGGTGTTGTTCATCAAGAAAGGTAACAACGCCCTCTTGAAGAATTACAGACCGATATCCCTTTTGAGCCGCGTCTACGTGCTGTTTTCGAGAGTAATTATGAATCGTCTCGCACGCAGACTCGACGACTTCTAGCCTCCCTAACAAGCCGGTTTCCGAAAAGGCTTTAGTACCATTGATCACATACATACCCTTCGGTAAATTGTACAGAACTCCGAAGAGTACAATTTACCACTTTGCCCAGCATATGTGGACTATGAGAAAGAATTCCGTCGAAATTTGGGCGGTGCTACAATCTCTTCAGCGGTGCCAAGTTGACTGTCGGTATATGGAAGTGCTGAAGTGTTTATACAGTAGGGCTAGATGGCTATCCGAGTACAGAACCAGAGTACGAAACCTATCCAACTGCAGAGAGGTGTAAGACAGGGTGACGTTATTTCCCCGAAACTCTTCACCGCTGCATTGGAAGACGTTTTCTAGCTACTGGACTGGAAATGATACGGTATTAACATCAATGGTGAGTTTATCACTCACCTTCGATTTACCGACGATATAGTCCTTATGGCAGAATCGCTGGAGGACTTAAGCGCTATGCTCAATGTCCTCAATAGTGCCTCCCAACGGATAGGTCTTGAGATGAACATGGACAAAACAAAGATCATGTTTAATGTCCTTGTCACACCTATGCCGTTAGTTGTTGGGAGCACTAAGCTCGAAGTTGTTGATGAGTACGTTCACCTGGGACTAGGTAAGTCCAACTTCGACCGAGAGGTCAATCGACGGATTCAACTCGGCTGGGCAGCGTTCGGAAAATTACGACACATCTTCGTCAGGTATAACTCAAAACCTGAAAACTAAGTTGTACAACCAGTGCGTGTTGGCAGTGATGACCTACGGAATGGAGACTTGGTCCTTCACTGCTGGCCGTATGGGGACGCTCAAAGTCACTCGGCGAGCTATGGAGAGGGCTATGCGCGGGGTTTCTCTGCGTGATAGACTCAGAAATGAGCATATCCGCAGTAGAACCAGAGTAACCGAGCCTAGGCTATAAAAAATACCTTTAGGGTTTAAAAAAGTCTTAAAAAGGTTAATGCTTTACTATCTGGTCATATCAAGTACTTGTGAATGATTATTAAGCCCTAACACTAATTGTTTATTATTACAACCTTAAAGCTGCTGACAAGAGTTTAAATTAACGTTATTTTGACTTGTGTTTCAAGAGCATATAGTCCTAGGATCATAAAGTTGTTATTTACTCCTTATTAAGTTCTAAAAAGGCTAGCATTTTACTTAAGTAAGATCGAAAGGTAAAATTTTTAACTTTCATATTACCATAAGGTTGTAGATTGTTGAAATCGCTTATAAGTAATTTCTAAAACCTAATTCAAACCTTTAGGCCTTTAGAGTTGTCTGTGTAAACAAATTAGGACTGTGTGATAAAAACCCAAACCAGTGAGCTGTTCTTAAGGGTTGAAGGTATGATTTAAGTCCTACAAGAATATTTTAAAGCTTTACAGACGTCCTCAGAGAATGTCAGTTGCGTCCACGACTTCAAAGCAACGATTGTCTTGCAGGATGGACCGACACAGGTGATACAAAAAAGGAAATGTTAAACGTAAATTGCGTAAAAATTTCTTAAGAATAATTAGTACACCGGTAACGTAAAAGTCGGTGCAATTTTTTTAGTTTCCTATTTTCGACAATCTTACCCTATAAACCTGTACCTGTTGAAAATATTTTCAAAAGCCATTAGGTTTTTGTATGCAATGCATTCCATATCAGGTTTCAAACCCTAAGTTAGTATAATTACTTATTTTTTTACAGGAGTGACGAATTCTCAACATGGCTGTCATAAATGCTCTATAGAGGAAGAGTATACACCCGTGTCCCACACTAATTACTATCCGAACAAAATCTTCTCGAATAGGACTGACTCGCAATAAATACGATGAATATCATCAAAAGATGGATTTCCCTCCTTTGAAACTTCTGATCAACATGATTGACGCCTTTCCAGTAGCAGAATCGTTACATTTGATAGATCTGGCCATAGTAAAAAGGCTTCTCACTGGTTGGCGTGATGGATATTTCAAAAATAATTCGTTGAAATGGCCTAGTAAAAGAAACAAAGCTACACAGAAAAATAAGAGTATTGGATTGCTTATCATTTTGGAAAGCATTGGAATACAGAATTTTTTAATTATATTACTGGATTGTTGTACTCGTACTAAAAGGGGTGATACGAGACGATTGTTTTGTGCAGTTACAATTTATTCGACAGATCATTATCATGCTTATGTAGTTTCAATACAATCAATAGCCTACTCATTTTAGTCAAACTTATATGAAATCAAAAATATGTTTCGTAGCGGTAATAAGCTCTTAGCTCAAATAGCCAACTGGCTAATAGAGATTCAAAAATCTCAGTATGATGTGCAAAAAGATGTGAAAAGTGATGTAGGTTTATCCACAGTTAAAATTCGTCATCAGCAATTTCTATCTTAGTCATGTGATCAAAGATAATAATTCAACGCCTATTTTAATGCTAATATTAGAGGATGTTTGTTTTGAAGGAAAGCAAGAAAATTGTTGGATACTTACAAAGAATAATCGCGTCGTTCGAGTGATTGCATTTTGTAAACTTGACAAAGAATTTATTTTTAGTGGGAAGGAAATGAAACATTGCTCGGATTTTTTTTTAGAAAACAAACTAATTAATCTGAACTAAACGTTTACTGTGTCGATATATCTACTGTGCACTCAAATTATTTAATGTCTTCAGAATCTTCTTTTGAGTTGTCAGACATATAATGCAAACTTGTCAGGGTGTCATACAAATCTATTGTGTTTATTCCACTATTATATACGTTAAATTTATAAAAATAAAGCCATTTAAGAGTTTAAATCTTTTGATTATTTTACTTTTATAACTTAACTTTTTATTACAATCAGTTCTTTTAGAACTGAAATTAAAGAAAAATTGACTTAAAGAATAATAGAGGATACGACGTTTAAATTAGACTTTTTCTAACAATACAAGTCAATATTTTCATTATATTTGAAACAAGATAGAATAATATTATTATAAAACTTCAAAAAACAGTCAGTTCTTTTAATTACTTTTATTAGTTAGTCTCTAGTAAGTGTAGTAAGTACTATATAAGTGATATTATTATACAGTAATGGAGAGAATGCCACGTAAGCATTCATTAGGATTTCTCAACGCAAAAATTAATTAGACTTTTTCTAACATTTATGATTTCTATTAATTACTACTAATAATATGAATGTGCTAATGAAATTCGGTGAAGTTTATTATTTAACATTATTTCATGAAATTCTAGTGAACGAAGTTCATTGCTATGCAACACTGGTTGAGGGCTATTGAACTTCAAGTTCGTCTGCAGTTGGCTCTGTGGCGTCATTTTGTGATTCAACATTGCACCTTTTTAAGATTTTTAGGCGTACTTAACTTACTTTACTAAACGGGCTTTAAGGTTGCCTGGAAACGTTGTTTAGAATTTTTTATTATTGCTTTTATACAATTATCATTATCTAGCTGACCTACAGTACTGTCAGCATTTTGTTACAGAAAATCTGATGAATATTCGTAAAAAAATTGTATGCAATCTTTTCTTTTTGTCCATAGAGTTGCCACTCCAAGATACCAATGTTAAAAGCTCTCTAGAAAAAAAATAATTTTTTTCCAGAGATCTATCAATCAAAAAGATCAATTATCTTGTTGGGGAGGGCATCATCTATCCGGGAGAGCATAATGTTGACATGATTTTAAAATATTTGCTACGGAATTCAGGATTCTTTAATTTATCCTCCAGCTCAAAAAGCTGCTCCACTATTTTGAGTGGAGGAAAACGTTCTTACAAGGAGTTAGTTCTATTGATTGGTAACTTTTACTGTGTATAATTCGTTTAATAGAACTTCATGCTTCGCAAGCTGCTGCATTCTTTTTTTCTTATTGCTTTGCATATCTTGCAGTATTTCTATTATTTTACCTTGGTTTTTAATCTCTTCGTCGTTAGCATTTATTTAGGATATACAGTCCGCCTGAAAAAATAAAAACAGTTATTTTCAACACTGACTTCGCGCCATCCCCGCGCGGACAACTAGTTTGGTGGCAGTAGTAGGTGTAGATTAATTTTTTATCGCCTTTCATGTCATTTCTAATTAAAACCCAAAATCAATGAATCATTAAATTGATTCAGTATTTACTATGTATATACTATACTTACTAGGTATGTAGTTTGTTTCTTTTTTTTTAAAGGAGGAAAGGGATGATATATTTCACAAGAACTCCTTGTGAAATCCCCTTCCGTCGTTCATCTACCTACAAAAGTAACAAAACCCAAAATTTTAACTTACTTTCATTCGAAGAACAGCCTGTAGTAGTTCACACACTTTTGTAACCATCGATCGAACGCAAGTCGGGCTACAACCAAAACTTGAAAGCAACTAATTGTGCTAAGCGGTTGTTCTTGCGACTGGTAAGTCTTGAAATACTCCTGGCGATAACCTTTAAGTTGTGAAAACAGCTTTATCGTCCGCCAGATTACCTTTAGCTCTTATTTTGGCAAACATTGAGAGCTTTAAGCTTTTGCAGTTTTAAAAAAGTAAATTTTAATTCCTTAGAGTAATTTCATCACGTCAGCCATATTTTTTTACGAAATTAAAAAAAAATGTAATAAAAAAAATCAATTTTTTAGTAGATTAAGGAGCGTGTGCGTTTTTGCTTATTCAAAATTCAAAGTGTATGCTTTTTATTAAAATAGAAGTTTTATTTACAATGCTACTTTACACCAACTTCCGCATTTTATGTTTCTTATTTCATTAATATATCTCCAAAAATTGTAACTTTCGAAAGGCCCGTATATTATATAGCACTATTATCTTTTAAAGTATCACGATAAAGTGCCAGTCGCACTACATTTGTCCTGAAAACAAGAAGTTAATTGCATAATATTTTTATGAATATCATTTATCTCGCCATTTTGAAACTTGGTACAATGACGGGGAATGGTGACATTTAAATCCACGATTAGAGTTTTGTGTAAAAATATTTTACTAACACAGAAACATTCTAAGACCAGGACTCCTTGAGAAGCTTTTATTCACAGCCATCAAAAAGCTTATAGGTTGTCAAAGAGTTAGAGCTAAGATTACTTTAGAACTTAGGAGCTACTTTGCAAGGTTGTGTTAACGTTAAATTAAGGTTATGAAGGTTATATTTGGGTTCTGTGTAAGTAGTTAGATTGGTTCTGGATTTGAGCCGTAGGTTTTGCCATAGCTCTCAGAAAAGTTATAAAACGTGGGCCCTTTTTGCACACAGGAGGTTAATATAAGGTTATTAAAACGTCATTGAGTCTGTTAAGACTTACGAGCGGATTTCCATATAAAGGTTCTAGAACCTTTTCAAAACCTTTCTAAAATCTAAAATGTTACTTGGGTAGCCCAACGGATTAGTAAGCTGAAGTGGTGGCCATATAGCCTCGAAGGTAAACCGAGATCAACCATGGAAAAAAGCCTATACGACTGCAGCCTCGTACCAGTAGGTGAAGTATAGGGTGACCCCCCACTGGGCGTCTGTTGCACAGACGTAATTGGAGGCCGTGGAGGAAGGCGCGCCATGTGTTCTGGTGCGCCTTACCTGGGTAGGAGAACGGGGAGGAATTTTCCTCTCCCGAGGAGGTGCTGCCATGGGGCGGCAGGCGCTAGTAGGGCCGCGGATGTGTGCGAAAGCGTTCCCGTAGCCCTGCCAATATGCGACAAAGGTGGAACACCATGGGGTTTTAGTCGGTGCGAGTCCGACATAACCCGTCCTTGCCCCCGCGAGGCAGGTATGCGTAGGCATTTCCCCCATGCAAAAAAAAAAAAAAAAAAAAAAAAAAAAAAAAAAAAAAAAAAAGGGTGACCCCCCACTAGATGGAGTGACGACCTGGTAAGACATGCAGGAAGTTGATGGATGCAGGTGGCTCAGGACCTTGCTTTGTGGCATTACTTGGGGGAGGCCTATGTTCAGCTGTGGACTTGTGAAGGGCTGTAATGTAACAAAACTTATTTCATTATTTTTCTCTATAAAATATGAAAAAAAAAATCCTAAAACGCTATTATTCAGGGTCAACTGCGGCTTTGAATTTTTCAAAAGCCTTACGTAGTGGACTGCTATGTAATAAAAGAAATTGTCTCAATTTCAGGGGTTTATGCTGTACAATATTTCTACTGTACAAAATTTAATACAAATGCCCAAATTTGAACCCATATTTTAAAACCATAAGGGAACATTTTCGAAAAAAATGTATAACGGATATTTTATTATTTTAAAGAATTAAATATTGTTTCATAACAGAATTGAAAATCCACTGAACTATAAGTAAGGACTTTTATGAGAAATCGCAAAACATTCCTTTGCAGAGAAAATTTCACAACATCTGCTCAACGCCCAATTTCTCGAGAAATCGCAAAGTATTTATACAATAAATTATTTACACAGCACTTTCAGTAATTATCGAGTCAATCACCCCGTTAAATAAAATTTTCATACAAAATGTTATAGCCTATTTCACCCTCGAGTCGAATTCAACAAAATCTTTTCTAAGTGGATGCCTACGTCAAAGGTAGTTACGGTTTCAGATTTCTATGTCAGGCGCTTTTGGTTTGGCGTCCATTGACGAGTCGTTCAGTCAGGACATCTTCGTTTATATAAAAAGATGATAGTATAGATAAACAGTGAACAGTAATACCTGTCGGTAAATGTCAAAACTAAACCTAAGTGAAATAAATTATTTTTCTCACTTTTAAAGATTTAACTATGTCCAATATAAATAAAATTTTAAATAAAACAGATTTGCTCAGGGCAGCGTCAAAGGCGCCGATCTTTGAAATTAATAGGCAATATTTTCCGCAAAGTACGTCTACGTACCTAGGTACCACCAAGTAGCAGTGCCTCCACTGCACGTTCGGGTCTAATAACTATATGAATCTAGAGTTTCAAAACAGGCTGTTAGGTATATATTTACGTCTTCGGAGATGATAACGCATCTGTAGTTTTTTTTATAAATGCTATCAACATCACTAATATTCCCTTTAACCACTTCTGGTAAGCTGAAAACGTTTGTATTAGAAGTGGTTCCCCACAGTAGTCGAAAGGTGGATTCGAACCCACGACCTTTTGAGTTCGCGTTTCGCACTCTTCCATTAGACTACTGTCGCCGATAGCACAAAAAAGTAGCGTTCCTCGTTTGAAATTGGTTCTATCCACTTATTGTCAGGTGAACGATTAGCTCGTTCAACAACCGCAGAGGGAAATGAAACAGGAGATGTGCAGCAGCATCTTCTCAACAACAAATTAGAGAACCGGAGACCCGTTTTACCGCATTTTGATTCTTAATCGAGGTTATATGTAGATGTCTATGGGCCACAGCAACCACTTACCATCAGGTGGACTGTGTGCTCGTTTGTCACCCTTATTATATAAAAAGCAGCATTTTTGTGATAACCACTCTAATAGTTTTAAAAATACGCTTGCCAAACTGCCTAATTGACATAGCGCCTGCGGCAGATATTACTTTATGAGATAATCTATAAGGTAATCTGCGCTCAGTCGTAGACATTTCATAGCCTTTGTAAATGAATGAATGGATAGATATAGTACCTGTAATTTGTTTTTAAACCTGTATAGGTATTCATTGTGAAGCGACTACTTGTACATTCATGACATTATTCTATGAAAAAATACATATTAAATGTATTTTTTCATAGAATAAGGGTGACAAACGAGCACACAGTCCACCTAAACATAAGTGGATGCTGTGGCCCATAGACATCTACATTTATCTTCAATTAAAAATCAAAATGCAGATGCGTGGTCAGCCCTGAGGATTGAGATGGAATGCCTCGTTTCCAGTAAAAAGGGTCTATACATATATGATATGGCCTGGAACTCGCAACACTGATCCAAAAGCGAGATGGTAAATTTCACCAAAGTTGAAATATTTATTAGCTTTTTTTTTACGAAGTTTTCCCTTTTGAGCTCATCTTAAGATCATGTTAGGCTGAAACTGTCTTTAGATTATTGAAGTTAAAAAATTATAATAAGGTTCTTTTTTTTTTCAGATACTGCTAAGCAGCGAAGTAAATTTAACAGAAATCAAACAGATGTGCAGATGTAGGAATGTAACAGTCAAATTGAAAAAGAGCCGAAGATGAAGCGGCGGTCGTTGCGTACCGTTCGCGAAGATAAGCAGAAGAGGAGCATGTGTACCAGTGATTTCTTGATCTATGTTATGGTGATAATAACTGCGGTGCTTAGTTATGTGAACTGTTTGAACGGTGACTTGTCCGTGATGATATCCCTGCTATAGTGACGAAGGTGATGTAATGGGAACAAACTCTTTTAAGCAACTTTTCTTGAACGATTTTTGGGGCACGCCCATGTCTGATGCAAGCAGCCTCTTGTCGACCATTGACCACACTTTCTTTTTGGTAAGTGATTCTAGAATTTTATTGTAATATAGCTGCATATTCTTTAGTTTAATGTATGGTGCGAACTAGTGAACAATAGTTTGATTGCGGACCACAAATGCGAATTTATTTCTATATTCGATTACGCGTGTTCATTATAAAATTTATTTCAAAGGAGATAAATTGTGAGACGCCGAAATAACTAAACGAGATCTATTCCAATTCTACCTAAACGATTTCCAATTTTTTTTTGTTGATAAAGGACTCTTTATACCCTTTTTCAATAGAAAAAGATTGGAATTACGTTTGAAATGAGCAAAAAAAATAGGCTCAACTTAAAAGTACTCGCAGTATGTAAATTCCACATATAATTTGATATATAAAGAAGATTATAAGCCATGCTAAAAATTAAAGCGAGATATATCAAAGAGGATAACTCATACAGCTTTGACAAATTTAGAGTGGTTCAAATTGCGCGTAATAAACATATAATTCTTACGTAATATTTTCTAATATATTCGCAAATAAGCAATGATACATAATATTGAAAATAATTGTGAGTAAATAATAAAAAATTAACATAAACAAAAAACGTAAACTCTCACGCTTTTCACCCAGAGAGGGAGGCAGAGACTACGGATATTGTTTTAGCACAATTCTGACACACCTTATCTTGCTTCTTCACGTCCATATATCTACACATACATGCTCGTCGGTTAAGGGTACTCTTAACTTGGCCCGTTTTTAACACCTCAAAAATTTGTTTGATGAACTTGCTTCTAAGAAGTCCCATGCCGATTATTTTCTTAATCCTGGTTACAATATCGCCTGATAAGCCAAACCTTTATGTTATTATTTAATTTCTCACACTTTCATTCAGAGTCACACCTTACTTAATTCTTCATAATCACATTTCTGAAAGAAAAAAAACTCAAGAACGTACAAAGATAAATTCTTATAAGAAGTATAAAATTTACTAATTTACTATGCTGGATGAAAAAAATTGCGAGAAATGCATTACGGCATTATAGCAAAGTCGATTTATTTTTACATATTGTTTTTAATGTCGATTATGCTTATATCACATAATACTTGTGTATTTTTACCGATGAATCTTACCACGAATTTCATTATTTCATTTTTCTTTCTAATTGTGCCATATTTAGAAAAACGATATATCTTGATGCATAAAGTAAACCTATCTACATCAGCGTCTGGCTGTAACAAAACTTAACCCACCACGACAGCAGTTTTTTGTGAGTGTTTTACGTAAATGATTGAAATCGGTGATTAAACGAGTAATTTTTTATAGAATAGGGGTGAAAAACGAGTGCACAGTCCACCTGATGGTAGAGTCACGCTGCGGCTATATTATGGTCGTAGCACGAATGGGTCGGCTCGACCGGGGAAGGACCACGCTCTCACAGAATACCAACGTAAAATAGCAGCTTAATACTGCTTTGTTTCGTAGGGTGAGTGTAGAGATCCGAAGACTCTTTTTTGCTGGAAACGAGGTATTCCCTCTTAGTCCTCAGGGGTGAAAACGCATCGGCGTTTTGATTCTTAATCAAAGATAAATGTAGATGTCTGTGGACCACAACATCCACTTACCATCAGGTGTACTGTGTGCTCGTTTATCACCCTTATTCTATAAAAAAGTGGATGCTAAGATGGAATTCCGCGTTTCTAGTAAAAAACAGTCAATCAATTTAGACAAAATAAGTGTCGTACCGTGCGAGGTCTAGTGGCCATAAAATATTCATCGACTTTTGTAAATCTTAGACTGATTTATGTATAGGTACAATAGGCCCTGTTTTTATCTAGTTTGAAAAAAAAATCGCAGTCGTAGACCAGACCGTCGCAGTTTGGCTGCAATTGCAAAATTTAGCTTAAAATCTAATTTTGACTAACAATTTACCATAGTCCCAATGATTTTTGAACCACTGAATAGCGCAGAATATAATAATGTCTTCCAGACTGAATTTTGGTCACGGCGGCCAACCTCAACGGAGACTTCATCGGCACATGACGGAATTATAGTGCCCAAGTGTATGTGCGAGCTTAGGTGCACTTTATTCCCTCACTCTCATATTCCGATGGGACGGTAAACGACTGGGGAGAGATCAGGCGCAGGAGCAACGGCTTTACGTGCTTTCCGAGGCACTGGGGTGAGGCACCAGCAACTTTCTAACTCCGGGCAGCCACTGAGAATTTCTTGACTGATAAACTCAATAACTGATTTTTTTGCCTGCCCCGGGATTCGAAGCAGAGATCTCATGAGCAACAGTCGCGTTTACAACTACTACACCAACGAGGCATAGCATAGTCGTACAGGGGGGTAAATCAATAGGTACTGAGGTCACACGCCCAGTCACCGATGATCTACCCCCACCCCCCTATAACGTTAACGTTATATCTATTGATTCTGCGCAGCTGCTAGAGCAAAGTAAGCCTACGTTTTAATTATTGCATAAATATATAAAATTTATTACTTAAAACCAGAGTTTGATTACTATCCCGCCTGGTTGCAAGTTGTGAAATAGCCGAAGATTGTAAACTAACTTAGGTAGCTCACTTAATAAAGGCCCATCCTTTCATGCCTTGATGTATTTTATAAACTAACCACTGCAGTCGAGTAAAAATATCTACTCCATTTTCTACTCGGGCCGTTATTCGGTCACATTGTCATTGCTCCCGAAACTATACCACGTATGCACCTGCGGGAACGTACTAATGAATTATGATAGCCCCGACGTTCACGCTCACCCACAAACTCACTCTTATCTAGCGCTCTGAATACGCACTTTTGCGGGATATGTGTTTATGGTGATATTTGATAACGTAATACGTTTATCTCATTTTATGTCTAGCTTCATTTTATTTGTAGTATGAAATATTAGGTTTTATATTTAATGGTCACTATAGCCCATTTGGCCAACGATAATGGGTTGTTATCATCAGGCCGCAATCCAAAGCTGGTCATTATATGCCTCTCCAAAGTTTCAGAACTTTATTAAAAATTATGAATTGAAAAGAAAGAAAAGATAGTATTTTTGAGTGCAATAGTGTTGGGTGCAGTGTTGTAGGTTGTAGTGGTGTTGGGACGAGCAATGATCCTGCGTATAGACAGTCATAATATGCGTCACTGTTGAATCGTGAGAGTGAGAGGGAGGCGGTTAAACACGTGACGCACACAACTTTATTGACGTATAATACTCGTATGGATCCTTTTATCCACAATTGTTTTCTTATAAACTATGACTGTATGACGAACGACCATACAGTCTACAGGACATTTACATCTATTCTCGATTAAGAACCAATATGCAGATGCATTGTCACCCCTAAGGACTTAGATGGAACGTCTCGTTTCCAATAAAAAAATCTCCGGTTCTCTACACTCGCCAAAGGAATCACAGCAGCTGAGGCATGATACGCGTGGGGAAAAGAAAAGATACGTCTTCACCGTACGTCGATCGTTTATTGAGTCCCAAATACAATCATTTCTTATAAAATCTAACTTATGCTAAACGCGCTTGCGCAGCAGAGTCACACGGGACTCGCGCATGAAATATAAAACTTCTAGGTAATGCACTACATCTCCCCCCGAAAAGTAAGGGGTACCTCACTACCCTCTTTAGGAAAAAAAATGATTAGTGTACATATAACTTAAGACTAATAACATAATGAATGTATAGGTACTTATCTGAAAAGCAAACATTTTTTTTTTTGATTACAAAGATAAACATTACAATTGAAATGGCTTTGTGTTATTTTTATGTAAAATAATTTCTTTGTTATTTTTCAGAAATTTTACATTAGGTGGTAATTCTTCCAAAACTTTATAAGGTCCTTCATACAAACAATCTAATTTGTTACCTGTTTGGTTTTTTATTAAGATTAAATCACCTGGCTTATATTGTACTTTATTACATTTTTGATCATACTTAATTTTTCTTGAATTTTTACTTATTAACAAATTTTCCTTAGCATCCAACTGTGCTTTTTGTAAACGGTACTTTAACTCCTTAGGGTAATCATCGAAATTATACAGTGGGTCAACATGTGTTGATAAATTACTAGGAATATTACAAATTTTGCCGAAAACTAGTTCGTATGGAGTATATTTTGTTTTTGAATGAACGCTTGTATTGTAACAAAAACACCAAAAAGGAACCCATTCGCTCCAATCTGACTTGTTATTATTGCACTGAATTCTGAGGTAAGCGCCTAAATGTTTATGTATATTTTCAATGCCTCCTAAGGTTTCATGATGATAAGGCGTTGAATGGATTTTTTCTATATGTAGCAATTTGAAAACTTCGGACATAAGTGATGAGGTAAATTCGGTCCCCATGTCACTTAAAATTTTTCTTGGAATTCCATAACGCAAAATAAAATTATTAACGAAAGACCTAGCAACACTTTCACTATCCTTTCTAGGTAAAGGATAAGCCTCTACAAATTTGCTTAAATCACACTGGATTCTTAAAATATACTTATTATTATAGTTATCTATATCTAAAGGGCCCATAATATCTAAATTAACCTGTTCAAATGCGGAGTTAGCAGTTGAAGTGATTGTCAGAGGATCTCTAATATTTCTGTTAGTATGCTTTTGAACTTGACAACTTTTACATTTGCGGACATAGTTCATGACGTCATTACTCATACCTGGCCAGAAATAATATTTTTTAATATTATTTAACATACGATTCATGCCTGCATGACCACTTGTTGGTAACAGGTGAAAGTCATTAAGTACCGTGGTAATTTCTTCTTTATTATTTATTCGCTTAATGTCTTTAATAATCAAAAATCGTGGTGACGCTATTTTATACATTTTTATGCTGCGCAGCAAACTCTTAATATTTTTCTCATTACTCTTGTTTTTAATTATGAGTAATTCTTTTATATTTAATTTTATGCACATTTTTTCTAGATCTCTCGCTAACTCTTCTAGAGACGATAACGATCGAGAATATAGGAATATGGTCGATAACGACGGGTTATACGTGCAAAGTTTAGCGTCGGACAAAATATTATACGCATTATTCAAATGTTTTTCGTTACTATTTCCTGGAAAACGCAACTCTATTATGTCATTGGGTCGTTTTAACAACTCTACAGTAGTAGGTTGATCGAGCCTACTAACTGGAGGCTGTTTGTCTATCTGTCCGGTGTCCGTTTGGGGCTCTAACTTTTTCCTTTGAGCTCTAGTTAAAACGGATACTACTTTTTCCTGCATTTCTTTCAAATCGCGTGACGTCACCGGGAGTCGGCTTAACGCATCTGCAGCTGCGTTATTTCGCCCTGGGACGTATTCTACTTCGAAGTCGTATTCTTCAAGGTATAGTCGGAATTTTGTTAAACGACTAGACGGGTCTTTTAAACCGAATAAGTAAACAAGGGGTCTATGGTCCGAAAAGATTTTAAATTTTCTGCCGTACAAGTAAGGCCTAAAGTGACGGACTGCCCACACGATAGCTAATAATTCTAATTCTATTATCGGATATCTAGTTTCTGCCGGGTTCAAACTCCTACTAGCGTAAGCGACAACCTTTCCATTACTATTTGAGAGTACGGCGCCTAAGCCTAACTTAGATGCGTCTGTCTGCAACTGAAATGTGTTATTTTCCGAAAAGTCGGGATAGTCCAACACTGGAGGGTTCGTTAAAGCAGATTTTAATGTAATAAACGAACTTTCGCAATCTTTAGTCCACTCAAATCTAATACCTTTTTTAGTTAATGCATTCAATGGGAACACAATATCAGCAAAACGTGGAATAAACCGACGATAATAGTTGGCGAACGCGACGAATCGTTTTACTTCGTCAGCTGAAGTCGGGCGTGGGTAATTACGTATGGTGTCAATTTTACTGGGATCTGGGAATATTCCGTCTTGAGTAATTTTATGACCTAAATAGACTATTTCTTTTCTTAAAAATTCGCACTTAATTGGGTTTAGTTTGAGATTAACTTTTCTTAATCGATTCAATACGCTAATGAGATTTTTGTTATGAATATCGATACTAGAACCGATTACGACGCAATCATCTAGGTATAAAAAACATTTTTCGTAATTTAGGCCTGCCATGGCTATAGTCATCAGCCGAGAAAAGACACTAGCACTTGTCTTGAGACCCATTGAGCACCGCTTCATTTGATACTGTTTTCCTGCCGTAAAAGTGGTGTACTTTCGTGACTCATTATCTAAAGAAATCTGATACATTTTATTTAATGTAAAAGAAGTATATTTACGGGAACTTGGATTTAATGACAATTGATAATAAGATTGGGAGAGCTCTAATTTTGAAAAATAAATACTGCCTGACAATGAATCAAGTATCTCCGTTATATTGGGAAGCGGAAATTTGTCGTCTTGAATTCGATCGTTTAATTTCCTGTAATCTATGACCAATCTCCATTTTCTTTCGTTATTTTTATCGACCTTTTTGGGTACTAAAAGTACTGGGCTAGACCATTCCGAAACGGTTTCCTCAATGATGTCGTTTTTTAACATTTCCTGAACTTGTTTTTCTATCTCACCTTTTAACGCCTGAGGAACCCTATAAGGCTTAGAATAAACTGGGGTCACGTTATCTTTTAAAACTATGCTATGTTCCATTAAGTTCGTAACTGATAACGAATCACCTGGTAAATGGAACACATCTGCGTATTTGGCACAGATTTGTTCAATACTGAGCCTTTCTTCCCTATTTAAATAACTCAAATCAAGTAAATCGAATAAAGTTTTTATTCGCTCAACAGTTTTTTCTTCGCTTTCGAGGTGGCATACCTCGAAGTTACTAATGGAATGGACATTGACCTTTGAAAAATCTATCTCAATATCCTCATTTCTCGTATTCAACACTCTAATAGGAATACTTTTATTTAATGGTTTAGCTATAAAAATCCCTTCCTCAATTTCTTGAGCTAAAATAACGCTATCTTCGCTTAAAGTGCAAGGAATATGTTTGAAAACTTCGCAACGGGCGGGTATGACGTGTCTATACCTATCACTCCATCTACCCATATTAAGACAAACTACGGAACCCTGATTCGATAACTGTAAGGTTCGTATTTCGTAATTGATTATCGCATTATAACGCTTAAAAAAATTATCGCCCAATATACCGTTAGCAAAACAAGAGAGATTCTTAAAAACGTAAAATTTCTCTCTAAAAGTTATGCCATTACAAACTAAATCTAAGTAAATATAACCGTCTGAAATTAATTTACCACTAACGCCCTTAATTGTTATTTTATCATAATGTAACTCATTCAAATACTCCTGGTTATCGAGGAGCCACTCATATTTCATAACACAAATGCTCGCGCCCGTATCTACTAAAAGACTTACCTTGCTATTATTACTTACATTTAAATCTACTACATTGTTTATGCTATAATTACAAACGAAATGATCACTAATTGTAGGGGCGAAAAAACTCACTATTCGGTGCAGATTGAGTGCGTTCCACGCTCTCAGTGTGCTCCGATTGTATCTGAGAAACGCGGGCGTTTACATTTGGGCGAGATGGGTTGTACCGACCTCGGTCTCGCGAAGTACCCCGTTGGTACCTACCACGATTGAGCCCTCGAGAGTTACCCCTGTAAAATGTCCTGGAATTCGACCCGCTTTGCGCTCTCTGATGGTTATAATTAGTATTTGAGCGAGCGTTATTAGGGCCTCTTTTATTTCTATTAAACTGATTGTCACGACTGCGGTAAATGTTCAACACATGCTCGTTACGAGCTGATGATGTGCTCTCGTCCAGCACGGTTTGAATCGCTTCTGGAAGAGACTGGAATTGTCGGGAGGCTATGATAATGCTCAAACGCGAATCTGATAATCCGTCTGCGAAACGCTTAATCGCAATTTTCTCGTTCAAAGGACGAAGTGTTTCGTATTTTTTGTCATCACCGTCAGCCTGTGCTATAGTCAAGTTGACGAACAACTGTTCTAACTCAGAGCCGAACTTATCAATAGATCTGCGGCCTTGGCTTGCGCTATTAAGCTGCGATTGCAATGCTACCGCGGATTTCTTCTGAATTAAGTGAGTGCGCATATCTGAAACCAAACTACTCACGGACTCGTAGCTAGATTTTAACCTCAGCTTGGCGCTAGGGGTCAGTCTAGTTTTCAAAACGAAATCAATTAATTGTTTTTTGCCATTTTCGTTAAGCATCACAATACTATCTATCAGTTGAGTAGTAATATTTTCGTGGCCTGTCATTATTGGCAATAGGGCTATTGCCGTTTTTTAAATCAAAGGGAAAAGAAAAGATACGTCTTCACTATGCTAAACGCGCTTGCGCAGCAGAGTCACACGGGACTCGCGCATGAAATATAAAACTTCTAGGTAATGCACTACACAGCATTTAGCTGCTATTTTATGGTATTGTTGCGCGAATAAGTCGACCTCATGTATCCGGCACTAGCGCCATCTAGTGTCATGGACGGGAGCGAGGGGAGCTTTCCAGAAAATGACATCACTAATCTTTCAACCGACAGCGCTATCTAGTCTCGGAACGAAGAACTAAGCTTCTAGAAGTCGGCACTCGAACTCTCGGCCCCTTGCGCGTGTTTACTTGAATATTCTGGATGTTTCGGTGATAATTTGTATTTATAGGCGCTGCAAGATGCGATCGGGGAAGTATTGAATTGGGCGAGACAAGCGAAGCTTCGGAACGAAATAAAGTGAATCAGTGTGATTAATTATTAGTGTTTTAAGTTTTAATTGCTGTAAATAAAATTAAAGTGTTAATTTAGGTAATTCTGTCGGCAATTTTTATTGTCACGAACCTTAAGCTCGTAACAGTATTCTGTGATAAAACATGAGGAAATAGACATATTCAGTGAATTCAAATTCATTTGTTAGCAATGTAAAATGTTTACACCATCGCGTAAGTCTGTGTCATATTAGTGATTATTTATAAATACTTCTTTCTAATAAATATTCTTACACCACCTGTACATGGTTTACTACAAGTATTGTCTAAATAATTAAGTATCACATTATGATAATGATTTCTTAAATTTACGCGAACACTACACATTGAATAAAATTAAATTTACGGATTATATCGCGTTTAATTAGTATTTTTACTTATTTTTAATTACCAACGTTTCGGGTGCTTTACAGCACCCATGGTCACGGGGCGGGGGGCTGAGATGTTTGACGTCCCAATGTCATTGTTAGCCCAGCTGCCTTCAGTTTTTGAATATCAATTTTTGGTCCGATTTACGCAAAACTAGCTTACAGTATCTTGAAGTGTTGCAGTGGTATGCTTGGGTTTGGGTTTAATTTTGTTAATTATAGGATCCCAAGCAGGTGGCAGCACCCAACCATTTTCTCCCACCCAAACATACTCTATTGAAATTAGGATGTTTTTTAATTTCAATAGCCTCGCGTATCATCCTTGCTAGGAATCGGTGTTCTATTGCGAGGATTTGTGGTTTATCAAATCTGATGTAATGGTGGGGGACGATCTTGAACACCTTAACAGACTGCAGACTTCCCGGAGCGTCGGTGCTTCACGTCAGCTATATGTTATTTCACGCGGGATCTTCTTGTTTGACCTATGTAAGATAGACCACATTCACAATCTAACTTGTACACTCCTGCATCTTGTAGAGGCATATTACACTTGACGGATGGTAAAAATTGACTAATCTTCTTCAGCGGCTTATAGTATATTTTAATGGAAGCTCGCTTCAAGATGTAGCCAACATTGTCTATGACTCCTCTGACATATGGTTGTACAGGAGGCACACGTTCGACTGTGGTCGGCTTCACTCGGTCACTGTGACGTAGGCGTGTGATCCGAAGCGGGTTGTCTTGCAACACTTGCTTAACATTCTGAAGCTCGGCGGCCGGATGTTTTCTGTCACAGATCCCTCGTGCTCTCTGAAACAAAGATTTACCCACGGTAGCTAACTGTGAAGGATGATGGTAACATCGGTTGGTATGTGTCTATTTTCTATACACAGTGTGACTAAAAGTGTTATCAGGATTTCGAACGACTAAAACATCTTGGAAGGCTAAAATATTATTTGCCTCTAACTCCATTGTGAATTGTATTTTAGAGTTTATAGATGTATGTTTTGAGAGAGCACGACGGATCTGTGACAGATCTCACGTAGCATCCGAGCTTCAGCACGTTTTATGTATTTTAAGAAAAACTGTTTTGTTCTTTATAATAAAGTAACATTGGTACAGTCAGCGTTAAAAGAAAGGTAGCGGTTAAGGTGATCAAATAAAGTGATCGATAATATTTAACCATCGAAAGTTAGCAAACTCTTCTGATCACCGGTCTTTCTCAAATATATCGGGACATCTCGGTCAAATTAAACCGTTCTTATGCCATAACAAACATAACGACAATGGTAGCGAAGCAGCTAAAGTACTCGTATAGGAGCTCTTTAACCTATGAGTAATACCTATAAATTTTAGCAGAAATTATGGAAATTGGAAATACATCATAAGATTAGAAAACACAGTCCGGTTCATTGCATTGCCGTTCGCTGTAGATAGAGGTGTGTAAATTATGGAAATTGGAAATACATCATAAGATTAGAAAACACAGTCCGGTTCATTGCATTGCCGTTCGCTGTAGATAGAGGTGTGTAAATTAAATTATGGAAATTGGAAATACATCATAAGATTAGAAAACACAGTCCGGTTCATTGCATTGCCGTTCGCTGTAGATAGAGGTGTGTAAATTAAATTATGGAAATTGGAAATACATCATAAGATTAGAAAACACAGTCCGGTTCATTGCATTGCCGTTCGCTGTAGATAGAGGTGTGTAAATTATGGAAATTGGAAATACATAATAAGATTAGAAAACACAGTCCGGTTCATTGCATTGCCGTTCGCTGTAGATAGAGGTGTGTAAATTAAATTATGGAAATTGGAAATACATCATAAGATTAGAAAACACAGTCTGGAAATTGGAAATACATCATAAGATTAGAAAACACAGTCCGGTTCATTGCATTGCCGTTCGTTGTAGATAGAGGTGTGTAAATTAAATTATGGAAATTGGAAATACATCATAAGATTAGAAAACACAGTCCGGTTCATTGCATTGCCGTTCGCTGTAGATAGAGGTGTGTAAATTAAATTATGGAAATTGGAAATACATCATAAGATTAGAAAACACAGTCCGGTTCATTGCATTGCCGTTCGCTGTAGATAGAGGTGTGTAAATTAAATTATGGAAATTGGAAATACATCATAAGATTAGAAAACACAGTCCGGTTCATTGCATTGCCGTTCGCTGTAGATAGAGGTGTGTAAATTAAATTATGGAAATTGGAAATACATCATAAGATTAGAAAACACAGTCCGGTTCATTGCATTGCCGTTCGCTGTAGATAGAGGTGTGTAAATTATGGAAATTGGAAATACATCATAAGATTAGAAAACACAGTCCGGTTCATTGCATTGCCGTTCGCTGTAGATAGAGGTGTGTAAATTAAATTATGGAAATTGGAAATACATCATAAGATTAGAAAACACAGTCCGGTTCATTGCATTGCCGTTCGCTGTAGATAGAGGTGTGTAAATTAAATTATGGAAATTGGAAATACATCATAAGATTTGAAAACACAGTCTGGTGATTGGAAATACATCATAAGATTAGAAAACACAGTCCGGTTCATTGCATTGCTGTTCGCTGTAGATAGAGGTGTGTAAATTATGGAAATTGGAAATACATCATAAGATTAGAAAACACAGTCCGGTTCATTGCATTGCCGTTCGCTGTAGATAGAGGTGTGTAAATTATGGAAATTGGAAATACATCATAAGATTAGAAAACACAGTCCGGTTCATTGCATTGCCGTTCACTGTAGACAGAGGTGTGTAAATTAAATTATGGAAATTGGAAATACATCATAAGATTAGAAAACACAGTCCGGTTCATTGCATTGCCGTTCGCTGTAGATAGAGGCGTGTAAATTATGGAAATTGGAAATACATCATAAGATTAGAAAACACAGTCCGGTTCATTGCATTGCCGTTCGCTGTAGATAGAGGTGTGTAAATTATGGAAATTGGAAATACATCATAAGATTAGAAAACACAGTCCGGTTCATTGCATTGCCGTTCGCTGTAGATAGAGGTGTGTAAATTATGGAAATTGGAAATACATCATAAGATTAGAAAACACAGTCCGGTTCATTGCATTGCCGTTCGCTGTAGATAGAGGTGTGTAAATTATGGAAATTGGAAATACATCATAAGATTAGAAAACACAGTCCGGTTCATTGCATTGCCGTTCGCTGTAGATAGAGGTGTGTAAATTAAATTATGGAAATTGGAAATACATCATAAGATTAGAAAACACAGTCCGGTTCATTGCATTGCCGTTCGCTGTAGATAGAGGTGTGTAAATTCTGTACCTGAGAAGCATATTACTGTAAGCGCCAAATCGCAAAGTTTACGTAATAGAAGATATCCTTTCAAAAAGTAACTATCTTTAGGTTTAGGAGGTTATAAAATTTAAAACAAGTGAAGTTAATATAACTGTTTTAATTTTTTTAAAGGGCTACATTATAAGCTTTTAAATTGACTAACAATGATGAGATCAATCTTTGTGTAATTCAGTTATTTTTAAAAAACAAAAAAAATCGGTATTACATACAGTGTTATGCCTGTAATTAAAATTTGAACATAATCTAACATACTTAACTTTTTCATGTAATCTAATTAATTTTTATGACATAAACTAACATTTAGGTAAGGAGATCAATGTTTGCGTATATTAGTAATTTTAAAATAATAAAATTCGGCAACACTTACGGTGATAGGCCTATATTATAATCAAAATTTGAACATTATCTTAACATACAACTTTTAAATACCTTTAACTTTATCTAATCTAAATACCTTTAATGACAAAAATGACATTATTAGCTAAACAAATATAAAAATTTTAATAACACAGGTCAGGATTTTCAGATTCTTCGATAATATCAGGTTGATTACCATGTGGTAGGTCAATGTAAAACTTTTTTTAGTTCTGGATCGGCAATCCATTGAGTTAACGTCACCAAATCTTTGTATTTCGCAATACTGATAGGACGAATGTTTTCATGAGCCTGTGGCAGGGAGTTTGACAATATAAGGTTTTGTCTAGTATTCTTTTTAAGATTGATCTCAGAGAACTCTTCGTCATGGAAACTGGTTTTATAATATAAAATACCATCTTTCTGCTTCCTTACCTGTAGCCACACACATTGTGAAATCAAAAACTGACCATTAGATGAATTTTTACGCCTTTGACTGAAATTCACGGACAGTGATTTAATATCTTTAACATTCATAAGATTCATGTTGTGTACTATTAATGGGTTCTGAGTTTTACAGATTTTAACAAACTGCTTCCAATCACGTGGTACTACTACATCAAAACTAGATAGTTCTTTTTTCTTTCTCTCAATAACTGAATGAACAACATCAGCCTCTGAATGTGTGTGACCACGAAGTAAAAATTTGTGGTTGATTGTGACAAGTTCCGTGTTTTGTAATAACCAAAAGTAACAATACAACAAAATAACGTTACGGTTTTGCCCCGAACAGTTATCAGACCATATTGTTATTTCTTCTGTGTTTTCACGCTTGTAATTAAGAACCCATTCTATAATGCACGATCCGACTTCATTGGCACCTCTTCCTCCTTGTGTTTCATCCCACATCATGCAGTAAGATTTGTTATCAGTGTCATTATGGATTGTTTCATTGAATGTCCACAGTTTTCTTAAATAGAAAGACTGACTATTTGTTAACAAGGGCGTTGCTAAACATTTTTGCATGTCCACCATAAGAGTTACTTTTTTTCCTTCCGATTCTTTAGCGATTTCTTTGTCTTCTCTTTTTAAAGCATACCTCTTATCAGCATCTTCAATATGTTCTTTTCTTTGCTTCTCTATTTTTTCTCTTTCTTCGGGATTAGTTTCGTGCTTCAATAATGATATGAACTTATCACAAGTGTCGCAAGTATCATTGCTAGGTAAGTAAAAGGACAAATTGAAATGCTCGTTGAAAATTTTTCTGTATAACCACTGCTTCGATATCATATTTTCTGGTACACCATCTTCTTTACATTTTTTTACGTATAGTTCGTACATTTTCGTTATATTTAAATCTGGTCCAAGATATTCGCGAGTTGTTTTTTCTCTCGAGTAATGACATATGTAACGTGGAAACATACAAATATGATTTTTAATCCCTGCAATTACAGAATCGGGTGTTTTGTTTCCTGGAATATGCTTTCCTCGTTGATCAGGCTGCACTAAACTTGTAGCTTCCGAAATCTTTGATAGCGTGGTTGATATGAATTGTTCTGTAAGGCAAAACGTGTTTAGAAACATTTTTTGGCAAACCCGGGTACGTACATTATTAATAAACATATTATAAATTCTTGTTTTCTTGCGTCGGCTAACATCATTATTCTGGCGGCTACGAGGTCGCATCACGGATATTAAGTCAATAGATGAAGCTGCAAACTGTCTTCTTTGTTCCCAATTTGTGGTGGTTTTCCAAAATGACTCAAAGTGTTTTATCCTATTATCATATGAAATTTTTTTCAAAGCATTTTAGTTTACAAGTATTCGGGCAAGCTTCCTTCATTTTCCTCTTCTCGATTATTTTTTTTGTTTTTGAAACTGCGCTAACATACCTTTCTCCCGCTAATCTTTTTTGTTTTCGCTATTTCACGTTTCCAGTTTTTTTGATCACGTAAACGTTTTCTTGATTTTCTCTTGTTGTTTACGTTTTCATCGACATTAGATTCAGACGAATCTGATGTTGAACTTATAACAGTCAATCGAGGATTTTTTCGGACGCGCGGGGAGGGTGACCAGTTGCTACTTGAGTCTGCATCTGTCTCGTACGGGTCATTTTCTTGTGAATTCAAAAGAGAATGGCTACTTTCTCGGGAGTGCAAAACAGAAGGACTATCTTCTCGGCTTAACATGCTTACTGGCGACTCTCGTGATAGTTCTCTCAAGCAATATTGGAAGTTTTCTTCATTTGCATGGTTTTCAAAAAATTGCAGCTGTTCTTTTGTTAAAGGTGACGAACAGCGCTCTTCTCTAATTACTGTTTCTAAAAAAATATAAAGATTTGACTTCGTTAAGTATTATAATATAAGTATTACTAGATAGTTACTAAGTTACTATATAGTATAAGTTACTAATTCGTCACTACTAAATAATAAAGGTTTATCTGTTCACTTTCCTCACAAAATCTACTGAAAATAGTCATAACTTCCAACTTCTTCCAATTTACCAATTGAAAGCAGTTAGGAGTTATGACTTTTTTTATTTTAACATGAATCAACAGGTTAGAAGATTACTGATAAATTTTTAAATAAATTCTATAAGAAGAACTTCATCCGCGTGCGGGACTCGAACCCGCGACCTGCAGCGTAAACAAATAATAAACATATTAGAAATACAAATGTATAATTTTATATATATTATAATAATTGAAACTTAAAAAAAATAAAAACTTACCAATTGAAACCAGTCTTAAAGTTTGTGAATTTAACTGCTCGTCTGTGGTTAGCGACTCTAAAAATACATAGGTATATTATTTGTAAGAAATGTATCATATATTAATATGAATAAATAAAACATTACTTCTGAACTATCTAAACTTACCATCTGGAATCGGCTGCAGAAGCTGTAATATCTTTCTCGTTCGATTACTGCACATTTTCGATGTTTTATTGTAAGCGCTACATAAAAATTGGCATACGTGTGCATTAGACGAACGCGAGAAGCGAAATAAAACACTGTATCTCACGCGATCTATTTATAGGCAAACCGCGCCTAGCTTCGCGGCATCGATGCAGTTAGCGGCAGAATAATGTAACTCCGCACTTACAGTAAAATACACGTGATTGTGAAGACTATTTTTAGTTTATGGTCCTTTACCCTGTTATGCTTTAAAGATAGTTTGAGATATACAGTATAATAAAATTTAAAATATTAAAAAGTACTTGGCTTTGCCCAGTTACTGTTTTATGCCTGTAAAGAGCGGAGCAAATAACATAGGATTGTGTAGAAACCTCAATTTCGTCGAAAATGGAGTTACAGTGTTATGCTTCTCAGGTACAGAATTATGGAAATTGGAAATAAATCATAAGATTAGAAAACACAGTCCGGTTCATTGCATTGCCGTTCGCTGTAGATAGAGGTGTGTAAATTATGGAAATTGGAAATACATCATAAGATTAGAAAACACAGTCCGGTTCATTGCATTGCCGTTCGCTGTAGATAGAGGTGTGTAAATTAAATTATGGAAATTGGAAATACATCATAAGATTAGAAAACACAGGCCGGTTCATTGCATTGCCGTTCGCTGTAGATAGAGGTGTGTAAATTAAATTATGGAAATTGGAAATACATCATAAGATTAGAAAACACAGTCCGGTTCACTGCATTGCCGTTCGCTGTAGATAGAGGTGTGTAAATTAAATTATGGAAATTGGAAATACATCATAAGATTAGAAAACACAGTCCGGTTCATTGCATTGCCGTTCGCTGTAGATAGAGGTGTGTAAATTAAATTATGGAAATTGGAAATACATCATAAGATTTGAAAACACAGTCTGGAAATTGGAAATACATCACAAGATTAGAAAACACAGTCCGGTTCATTGCATTGCTGTTCGCTGTAGATAGAGGTGTGTAAATTATGGAAATTGGAAATACATCATAAGATTAGAAAACACAGTCCGGTTCATTGCATTGCCGTTCGCTGTAGATAGAGGTGTGTAAATTATGGAAATTGGAAATACATCATAAGATTAGAAAACACAGTCCGGTTCATTGCATTGCCGTTCACTGTAGACAGAGGTGTGTAAATTAAATTATGGAAATTGGAAATACATCATAAGATTAGAAAACACAGTCCGGTTCATTGCATTGCCGTTCGCTGTAGATAGAGGTGTGTAAATTATGGAAATTGGAAATACATCATAAGATTAGAAAACACAGTCCGGTTCATTGCATTGCCGTTCGCTGTAGATAGAGGTGTGTAAATTATGGAAATTGGAAATACATCATAAGATTAGAAAACACAGTCCGGTTCATTGCATTGCCGTTCGCTGTAGATAGAGGTGTGTAAATTATGGAAATTGGAAATACATCATAAGATTAGAAAACACAGTCCGGTTCATTGCATTGCCGTTCGCTGTAGATAGAGGTGTGTAAATTATGGAAATTGGAAATACATCATAAGATTAGAAAACACAGTCCGGTTCATTGCATTGCCGTTCGCTGTAGATAGAGGTGTGTAAATTAAATTATGGAAATTGGAAATACATCATAAGATTAGAAAACACAGTCCGGTTCATTGCATTGCCGTTCGCTGTAGATAGAGGTGTGTAAATTATGGAAATTGGAAATAAATCATAAGATTAGAAAACACAGTCCGGTTCATTGCATTGCCGTTCGCTGTAGATAGAGGTGTGTAAATTATGGAAATTGGAAATACATCATAAGATTAGAAAACACAGTCCGGTTCATTGCATTGCCGTTCGCTGTAGATAGAGGTGTGTAAATTAAATTATGGAAATTGGAAATACATCATAAGATTAGAAAACACAGGCCGGTTCATTGCATTGCCGTTCGCTGTAGATAGAGGTGTGTAAATTAAATTATGGAAATTGGAAATACATCATAAGATTAGAAAACACAGTCCGGTTCACTGCATTGCCGTTCGCTGTAGATAGAGGTGTGTAAATTAAATTATGGAAATTGGAAATACATCATAAGATTAGAAAACACAGTCCGGTTCATTGCATTGCCGTTCGCTGTAGATAGAGGTGTGTAAATTAAATTATGGAAATTGGAAATACATCATAAGATTAGAAAACACAGTCCGGTTCATTGCATTGCCGTTCGCTGTAGATAGAGGTGTGTAAATTAAATTATGGAAATTGGAAATACATCATAAGATTAGAAAACACAGTCCGGTTCATTGCATTGCCGTTCGCTGTTGATAGAGGTGTGTAAATTAAATTATGGAATTTGGAAATACATCATAAGATTAGAAAACACAGTCCGGTTCATTGCATTGCCGTTCGCTGTAGATAGAGGTGTGTTAAATTATGGAAATTGGAAATACATCATAAGATTAGAAAACACAGTCCGGTTCATTGCATTGCCGTTCGCTGTAGATAGGGGTGTGTAAATTATGGAAATTGGAAATACATCATAAGATTAGAAAACACAGTCCGGTCCATTGCATTGCCGTTCGCTGTAGATAGAGGTGTGTAAATTAAATTACGGAAATTGGAAATACATCATAAGATTAGAAAACACAGTCCGGTTCACTGCATTGCCGTTCGCTGTAGATAGAGGTGTGTAAATTAAATTATGGAAATTGGAAATACATCATAAGATTAGAAAACACAGTCCGGTTCATTGCATTGCCGTTCGCTGTAGATAGAGGTGTGTAAATTAAATTATGGAAATTGGAAATACATCATAAGATTAGAAAACACAGTCCGGTTCATTGCATTGCCGTTCGCTGTAGATAGAGGTGTGTAAATTAAATTATGGAAATTGGAAATACATCATAAGATTAGAAAACACAGTCCGGTTCATTGCATTGCCGTTCGCTGTAGATAGAGGTGTGTAAATTATGGAAATTGGAAATACATCATAAGATTAGAAAACACAGTCCGGTTCATTGCATTGCCGTTCGCTGTAGATAGAGGTGTGTAAATTAAATTATGGAAATTGGAAATACATCATAAGATTAGAAAACACAGTCCGGTTTATTGCATTGCCGTTCGCTGTAGATAGAGGTGTTTAAATTAAATTATGGAAATTGGAAATACATCATAAGATTAGAAAACACAGTCTGGTTCATTGCATTGCCGTTCGCTGTAGATAGAGGTGTGTAAATTATGGAAATTGGAAATACATCATAAGATTAGAAAACATAGTCCGGTTCATTGCATTGCCGTTCGCTGTAGATAGAGGTGTGTAAATTATGGAAATTGGAAATACATCATAAGATTAGAAAACACAGTCCGGTTCATTGCATTGCCGTTCGCTGTAGACAGAGGTGTGTAAATTAAATTATGGAAATTGGAAATACATCATAAGATTAGAAAACACAGTCCGGTTCATTGCATTGCCGTTCGCTGTAGATAGAGGTGTGTAAATTAAATTATGGAAATTGGAAATACATCATAAGATTAGAAAACACAGTCCGGTTCACTGCATTGCCGTTCGCTGTAGATAGAGGTGTGTAAATTAAATTATGGAAATTGGAAATACATCATAAGATTAGAAAACACAGTCCGGTTCATTGCATTGCCGTTCGCTGTAGATAGAGGTGTGTAAATTAAATTATGGAAATTGGAAATACATCATAAGATTAGAAAACACAGTCCGGTTCATTGCATTGCCGTTCGCTGTAGATAGAGGTGTGTAAATTAAATTATGGAAATTGGAAATACATCATAAGATTAGAAAACACAGTCCGGTTCATTGCATTGCCGTTCGCTGTAAATAGAGGTGTGTAAATTATGGAAATAGGAAATACATCATAAGATTAGAAAACACAGTCCGGTTCATTGCATTGCCGTTCGCTGTAGATAGAGGTGTATAAATTATATTATGCTGCACCTATATTGGCATTGCGTTGAAAGCTCTATCTATATTTTATGTGTCATAAACCTTAACTCGTGTGTAATAAAACCATACCGTGCCTTAAAATCCCTATAGCGCCACCTAGAAAGTAGTAGTAAAGTCATTAGTTGATTACTAAAATAAAAAATATGATATTTAGAAAATAACGAGTAGAAATAAAATAATAACAACATAAAATCGGATAATAAAATGTTTAAAACAATGTAAACTTTAATTCTGTTTGTAGCTGCAAAAGAGAACTATGCTTGCTGCGTGGCTCGTCTGATAGATAGCGTTATATTTTTTTAACGGCTCAACCCTTGCGTAACACTGCAAAAGTCCCATCCAAAACCGTTCACAGGTTTTGCGTGATGCTTGTGCAGACAGACAAACAGACTGGCAACGTTTCCCAAATTTTTGTTTTGGCATCTGTTTCGATAACACAGATAAAACAAAAATATATTAATAAAAGAAAAACAAAAAACTTTGTTGTTTCTTTGTTTGTGTGGTTGTTTTTTTTTAACAATCAAGAAAAGTTTGCATTTTTATATTCGTTTCTGCAGCAATTTTACTTGTTTTAAACTATCCGCATAAGAAATTTACAGGGTCATTCTGTTAACCCATTAAATCAAGTGTTGGTTATATCTATAAATCTAATGGCTGTCCTTTACGAGACAAGAAGGTTGTAACTAGCAGCCCAACACGCTGTGTAGTAGCTGCTGTGTTTTATATCTTAGACCAGGGTCACGGGTTGGGGTGGATTTTAATTAACTTATTTATTTAATTAAAGTTTTCTTTTTAATTATTTTTTTTAATATTAGTGCCATAGGTTTCTACTCCTTTCACATGTTACACCCTATTTTTTTCCATACGGTAAAAAAGGTCATCCAGTATTATTAAAGCTAACTGTTCGCTGCGACTTAGACTGCGTGTAATTTATAATATATAGTTTTTGTATATAGTTTTTATGTATAGTTTGCGTGGAACCGTAATTATTTTTCTAAAATAAAAGTGGTCCAAGTAACTCCTTATTATATCTAGCAGTAAAGTAACGATCAAAATAGGTCCAGCTATTTTTGAGACTAGCCGGAACAGAACAAATAGAGCGACAGACAGACAAAACTTTTACAAATTGTTGTTTTGTTACACTTTCTTTGGTACATACATACATACATAAACACTCACGCCTGTCACCCAGAGCGGTAGGCAGTGACTACAGACTTCCATTTTGCACGATCCTAACACACTTCTCTCGCCTCCTCCACATCCATATACCTACGCATACATGCTCGTCGGTTAAAGGTACTCTTAATTTTGCTCATTTTCAATTATATCGCCAATATGTTCGATACACTTTTGCCTAGGACGTCCTTTTCGACTCTCCCGTTCACTTCCGCGACATAAATTTGCTTTGTCATTCTTTCCTCATTCATTATTTCTACATTTTTTTTGCGCCCGAAGCAATTAAAGGGCTACCCTATATGTATGGAGGCGGAAAATGCGTTACGCATACCACGATAGCCGGTCTATCGTGGTTATGAGGGACTCACTGCCTACCGGGGGAACCTAAGTGTTACCCTCTAAAAACCGCCTTTGGGGACTGGCAACTGGCTGTTTAAGCTTTCTTATGCCGTATCGGGAGCGACCTTGTTTTGGGAAAAGAGGGCGCAGGGGAAAAGTGGGCCTTCCTTTCATAATCCCGGTCAGAACATCATATTGTAAACCACACTCTTCTCTTATCATACAATTTCTCATCCTGTCACTCAGATTTAGCCCTAACATACTCCTTAAGGATTGACCGCGAATGGATCACGCTCTCATGGAATACCAGCGTAAAATAGCTGCTGTGAGTCATAGGATGCAGTGAACCGGAGACTCTTTTTTACTGGTAAATATTCATTCCATATTAGTCCCAAGGAGTGACAACGCATCTTCGTTTTGATCCTTAATCGAGTTTCGACATATTTTTCTATTGGCCACACCACCCACTTACCATCAGGTAAACTGTGTTCTCGTTACACTTCATGATAAGTAGCTAGTGCATTCTAAGGACACCTGGACCCAACTTCAATCAAAGAACTGATATCAGAGTTACAGCAGCAATCAAACCTTATTAGAATACCAGATAACATTTGTTCTCCTTTGTAAAACATTATAGTTTCCGAGTTAAACCGTATAATTTCATTCGCTTAAACTGTAATGAAAAAGTCATTTAAAGCGAAATAGGAACCGTGATTCTTTACCTTTTACGGCTCTTGCAAACGAAACAGGTAACAATACAACAAAACAGTAACAGTACAAAACGTTTCAGTAATACCAAATTGAAATGATCTCTAATGAAGATAAGACGAACGACATTAGGTTGCGTATACATTTAAATACACTCACTAACAATTTGTTGTTAATGACACTTCGGTCCAAAAAAAAAACAAAGTAACATTAAAATTATACATAATTGACGTTTCATCATGTTTTTTCACAACGGAGGGGAACGTCAAACGGGCATGCAGCTCACTTGATAATAACTACCGCTGTTATTGAACAAATGAAACACCAGGGTACTTGCAGGCGCGTTGGCAGCCTTTTAAAAGGAAATGGGCATTTTTCTAGAAGATCCCTAAGTCGTATCGCCGATAATTTGAACGGAAATGATTGGTGCCAATACTACTATATTTGTTATTTGTGGAACATTGGCTACAGACGTTATATTGAACGTAGTAGTGAGACAGGGGAATATTCACTTCTCCATATCATGCAACAAGTAGCAACTAAAAATCTCCAGTTTCATTTTCCCTCCGTCGCCTCTTACGACACTCTCGGGACGATGCGGGGTAGTGGATATTACACCACCACTGCTCGCCTCCTTTACGCTAGACGTAAAATACCTAGAACGAAGAAGGGCAGCAGTGTCAACGGGGCAAAGTAAGTCAAACCCTCCCTATTATAAGAGAAGACCATGTAGACTTTGACGGGCATATTAAAAAGTGAAAAAAATGTAATATTTGTGTCCGAATTGTTAGAGATTACGGAACAAAAGAATCGAAGCTCAATTTGAAAGCCGTATCTGCGGGCAGAATCATGACTAGTACGTTATAACTGCAAAGGAGATTGATTTAATGCCACGTAAGTTATCTGGAAGAAGCAAGTCGTGAAGGGACCCCGACATCTCATGTCAATTTTGTTCGTGTTCTCTTTTTAATTTCTTATCATATAATATATATTTTGTTTAAACAAAACGTTCAAATGTAGATTTTTTATTATTAATAACATAACATAAACACTCACGCGTGTCAAAATGACTTTCAATAAGTATTATTTTGTAATCCATATTGAATAAAAAAGTTTCTGTTTCTGTCACCCAGAGGGGTAGGCAGGTACTACAAACTTCCATTTGGCACGATCCTGACACACCTTTATTCGCCTCCTCCACATCTATATACCTACGCATACATGCTTGTCGGTTAAGGGTACTCCTAATTTGGTCCATTTGACACATATTAATAATAAGAAGTGTACTAAATTGTCTTTCAAGTATAAAAACTTAACTTTTAGTTTCTAAAAGTCATTTTATTGACTAGCAAATAATACGGAGCTGGCATTGTCCTGTCATTGATAACACACGGTAAACAATCGGGATCGTCAGTCTACTCTGAGCCAGAAGTAAGTAATCAAGTAGATAAGGTGACACGTCCGGATATTCGGTTTACGTCACCAATCGGTTATCTTGTTTGTCTTGATTCTGTCTATTGTGTTTAGTTCTCTAGATGATGCAAAGGAGAGTATTCAGTAGAGAGGCTGTCCTGTGTGACATCGAGACAGGCAATTGGTTTGCATACTTGATCTATTTTGGGGTTATCGTATACATCCATCACGTTACACTAATGTGTGATTTGATGTCATACGTGGTAGAGCCATGCTGCAGTTATATTAGTAGTATAGTTGTAGCACGAATGGGTCGGCTCGACCGGGGAAGGACCACGCTCTCGCAGAATACCAGCGTCAAATAGTAGCTTAATGCTGCTGTATTTCGTATGGTGAATGTAGAGAACCGGAGAACTTTTTTTCTGGAAACGAGGCATTCCATCTAAGTCCTCACGGATGACAACCCATCTGCATTTTGATTAGTAATCGAGGGTAAGTATAGATGTCTACGTGCCGCAGCAACCATTTAACCATCAGATGGACTGTGTGCTCGTTTGTCACCCTATCCTATAAAAAAATGTCATTACATTAACGCATGAGATGAAAAACAATTAAACTGATAGAGAATTGAAAAGTAGTGCCTGTACAAAAAAGCGGAGCAATAAAAAAAAACTTTAAAATTTTTCTAGCGTTAATCTATACAAATTTTTTTTTGAATGTACGAGTGTATTTGTTTCTCAGCTTTTTGACAGTAACATTGCGGGCTTAACGCCTCTTTCTACATTTAATTATTAAATATTATTAAACATCATCTGTAATATTGAAATAAATATACAAAGTGTAATAAAATACCAACAAACTATTGAAACTATAATACATTACTTTCCGATACGAAACAGTCAACATTTTAGTGGTCATGTCTAAACCCACGTATATTCGAGAGCAGTTTTGGGGAGATGGTTAAGATTGTGTTAGTGAAATGTAAGGGAAATGAAAATGTTGCTATGTTAGAAGATTTTAATGGAAGAATTTGGGTGAAGAGGCTTGGTTATGAAAGGATATTGGGAACGTTTAGTGATGAAAGTATAAATGAGAAAGCCACCTCGCCTTGTGTGTGGAAAAGAATCTTTTTGTGACTTTTTTCGCCATAAGATGATTCACATGTATACATGGGAAAGAGGTGATGATAGAAGCACGATAGATTTCATAATAGTGGATGAAAGAATAACGAGTGCAGTGGTAGATCCAACCACAAGGGTCTACCGGGTGCCAACGTAGGGACGGATCATTACTAGGTCTTATGATGAATTATTGATCTATTCAGAAGTAGGCTACATCGGACATCTCAACAAATGGTTTGAATGAATTGTGTATTAATGAGTTATACTTGGAGAATGAGTGGCATAATGTTAAGAAATGTTTGGTGGATGCAGCTACCGAATGAACGAGAGAACGAATGAAAGGAAAAATAGAAGAGAGCATGGCTGGCAATTTTGGTGGTACGGTTGAAAGAAAAAGGCAGTCTTAAGACATTTAAATAAGAGAGTAAAGGAAGTAGTTGAAAGAAAAAAGCAAGAAAGAACGAATAAGAACGATAGACGAATATCGGAAAACTTCCAGACAAATATTAAAATGTTCTGTAAACTCGTAAGAACTAGCAGGGGACATTCAAAACAGTTTAGAATGAATGCTATTCGAGACGAGAATGGTTGTATTCTGAATGACGAAGTTCTGTGTTGTAGATGTTCAATTTATATTTGCATCTTCGGCGGCCTGGCTGCAAGTGATGGTTACATTAATGAACAGATTATTAAAAAGAAAGGGGAATTAAAGTAAACGCAAGTAAAACGAAAGTTATGGTTTTTGAAAGAGAACAAAGTAAAACGATATGTGAAATAAGAATAGAAGGAGAGTTGGTCGAGCAAGTAGATGAGTTTGTGTATTTTAAATACACATATTTAGCAGGGGAAAAAGATATAATAATGATATAGAACAACAAGTGAACGCAGGAAATAGAGTAAATTGGGCTGTGCACTCCATTGTGAAAAGTCAGAATATGTAAAAAAAGGCACGTATCGCAATCCACAATGCTGTGTTAGTCCCTACTCGTATGATTGTGAAATTTGGGTATGGCAGAAGCACGAGAGTAGAACAAACGCAGTAGAAATGCAGCCGTCAAGGAGTACGTTAGAGCTGAAAAAAGCAGGCCCACTGGTACTATACTAACTACAAAATAGCCAGAGTGTAGGTCTACAAAGTTAAGTGAAGTTGCCAATAATAAAGTTAAAGATAAACTTCAAGGACACAGTATAAAGTAACATTTACATTTTGGTATTATATGTGACAGAATATTTTTTCACAACCATTTCACAGCTTATAATTTGCAAGGTGTCCGAGGAACACAATTGTATTTTTTTAAATGAAATAACTTTCTTGACGAAAATTTGATAATCTCAGAGTCACTATATAACTCTATCTCCTATCTCCGTCCACATTGTATATGGTTGTACGATACTTATTATTCCAATAACGTCACGCGGGTAAAGTATAGACTGTCACTTCAAATTTTAACACACGTTCAATAAAGTGAAGTTGGGTGTCCTAACTCAATAAGATAGAAATATATAAATAAGCACTGAAAAGAGTAGAATACTTTAAATACAAAATATTAGCTTAATAAGTAAATATAATAGAAAAGTGGAAGTAAAAAAAGAAACAAACATCCGCAATACTAAAAGCTTCTCTTAATTTTAGAAAAAGCTTACACACTACTTAAAAGCTACTATAGCTTATATGAGCCCGTAGTACCTCTTTTTATTTTTATAGAATACGGGTGAAAAGCGAGTACACAGTTCATCTTACGGTAAATTAATGCTGCCCATTAACATCTACGTTTATTCTCAATCTCATCCCTGAGAACTAAGATGGAATGTCTTTTTCTAGCTAAATGGTCCTCGATTTACAGGATCGACAGGATGTTGCGTATGACTGTACACGTCGACTTTGTTGTCCGCAAAGCTCGATGTGCGCGGGCAATGCTTCGCCCTGTCCTGACATCCAAGTTACCGACAAAGTCGAAGTTAACAATCTACAAAACATACATAAGACCCCTGCTAACATACGCTGCTCCGGCCTGGTATGCACTCCTGAGCGATCATCATAAGCGGCGATACGTCCGGAACGACGTCATAGCGGCCAACCTAAATATAGAGAGCCTACAAGAATTTGTGGTCCGGCTGGCGCGCGGTATGTTCGACCGTGCCGACAACGGGCCACACGAACACCTCAACGGCTTCGCGCTGTTGCACTCACGGCCGCCGGACGGGCGACCCTATCCAAGAGAACTCCTCCCTTTATAGATTAGGGAGTCGAGTAAACCCCACAATGCCGCAGAAAGGCCAACTCCGACAAAATAATTTGTGTTAAACACAATTATTCAGATAACCACCTTTAATGACATTTTACCCGACCGCGACAAAAGTCGCTAAATACATCACGCCGATAATAACTAGGCGCCCAGGACCGGCACATTGTAGTGTGCCGTGAGGAACATCCGGGTAAAGGTGTACACCCCGAGGCCCGAGACCTGCATGGCATTATGCCTTGCAGAAGACAACAACGAGAAGCGTCGTCGCCTCTGAGAACTAAGATGTTATGCCGCACAGCTGTATATTTCTGTAGCATGACAGCGCTATCTAGCGGCAGAAAAAAGATCCAGACGGAGGCGGTGCTTTAACTGTTTCTTATTAAATTTAAAGTTTAAAAAAATTATATCTGCGAATGGTCATCGTTACTGAGGACATGAGGGCTGGCTTTAACTCTCCTTCACAATGGTGGCGAGGAAACGCAGTCAGTGTTTTGGTACTGAAACTTCGTGGAGTAGCAATGTAGTGTGATAACTGATAATATTTTGTAATAAATACTGCTGCAGTTTTTTAAATATAATTGTTATATGTAGAGATACGTAATAGTGTGCAGTGGTGGTGTAAAAAAATCCACTACCCATATCATCCCGTCGGTGTCTTAAGGGGCGAAGGAGGGAAACAAATCAGGAAATGGTTAGTGGCGTTATCAAAAAAATGCGGCTGGCAACCCGCTTGACACACGTGGCATCTGCGGCAAACATTCAACCTACGAGGCATTCTGTGGCGGCCTCAGTTCAGCAGTCGACTTTAATAGGCTGTAACGGTAGGAGTATTATGATACTTAACTACTTACTTGCTTAAATAAATTAAATAATTGTTTAACTAATAAAACATTTCTCACAAAAACTATTTCTAGTTACCTACATAGAGTATCAAATGTATCCATCATTTACATTATTGAAATTATAAGATAAAATCGTGTTTAGCTTTCAAAATAAATATACCGTCTCGATTATACGATTAGAATTTGATAAATATTTCAAGAAAATTTTATTTAGAATTTTCTTACTAATTAATATATTCTCACATTCTTTTTTGCAAAGAAAATTGAATCTGCTTTGTCCAATAACAGCTTTAATTGAACTGAACCTAAATCAAATTCTATTCTCAACCAGACCTTTATAAACCGATTAAAGCTTTGAATTTTCTTAATCTATTTACTGCGGTTGCAACACAAATGTAACTTATTTGCGTTTGAATTATTTGTTGTAAATTTATTTTAAAATATTGCTTAACATTGTTATATGTTGTAGAACTTCGCTGCAGTCATATTATGTTTGTAACACGATTAAGTCGGCTCTACTGAGGAAGGATCTCACTCTCACAATATACCAACATAAAGCAGCTATTATAGCATTTATATTACAAAATATTCATCCAGCAGCTTAGGATGACTTAATACGTTGTGCTCTAGTACGTAATAGAGCGACGTTGCAGGTGTAGCACGAATGTGTCGGCTCGACCGGCGAAGGACCACGCTCTTGCAGAATACCAGCGTAAAATAGGTTTCTTATGGTGAGGGTATAGAACTGGAGACCTTTTAACGTTCCAGGTCGATGGCTACACATTTGCAATTTTATTATTTATCGAGGATAGATGTAAATGTATATAGGCCATTCACTTGCCGACTCGAAGGATGGGGGACTGTGTGCTCGTTTGTTACCCTTATAAACTAATGTTAAGCTTTCCTTAAGCTTTGCCACTCTATAAAGCTAAAACTAGAAGAAGGACATAGATAAAAAAACCAAGTCGTATACTATAACTAATATATTAAGAAAAAAATAGCGAACAAGCCTTGGCAATAATTATGAACACTTCGAAAAATCTACTTTAAAAAACTAACTATACTACACCATACTAAAATCGACTAAAATATTTACTATAGTATCAACTGTCAAAATGGTGTCGAAGCGCCCTTTTCACCCTTTATTATTCGATTGATCGATGAAGAGCTATCAAATCACAAAGGCATCTATGTATACAAGGCTGTAGTTTTAAAGTTAGAGATATAGCAACCCGAATTAAAAAAGTTCGCGGTGTTTCAGTCAATTCAATTCTCGGAAAGCACATCAAGCCTGTGGTCCTACGCCAGATCTGACTCTGGTCGTATCGGATTACCGCTCCGGTCAGTCTACTGGAGTAAGGGAATGGCAAGTGTGCGCACTCCTGCACAATTGTACTGTTCTGCGCAAATGGATCGTCTCCGTTGAGAATAAGCGCTGTGGTCAATATTCGCTCAGGAGGACATTATTATTACAATTGCTTCAGCCATTCTAAGTTTAGCCTAGACAGACATCAGAGCAAAATTTTAAATATGGTTA
Source organism: Parnassius apollo (assembly GCA_907164705.1). Lineage (NCBI taxonomy): Eukaryota > Metazoa > Arthropoda > Insecta > Lepidoptera > Papilionidae > Parnassius > Parnassius apollo. The sequence goes on from CAJQZP010001573.1 coordinate 50,682, forward strand.
TTCCGACTTATTGGCATGCACATAACGTTCTCAGATCTAAAATGGGCAGTTATTTTGATATTACCAACAATGCTTTGATCAATAAAACATCTTTGGAAATTACTTACATCACGTGTAATAGATATCTCAATTTTATTTTAGTGATGAGCAAAGCAAGACCAAGAAAGGCTCGGTATCGGCCTCGGTCTTGCTTGTCCGATCGTAGTCTTGGTCTTGGTCTTGATCTTGGCCTTGTTAAAACACTTGTTGTCTTAGCCTTGGTCTCGCTCATTCGGTCAGTGACTTACTACTTACGTCGTTTTGAAAATAAATTCATGGCTTTTATAGGTATAAATTACAAATGGTCAACAATTAACGTATACAATTAATTAAATAATTTCTATTTAAAACAAATCAAAATATTACAAATTATAAACCGAAAGAAAATTAGTGTATCAATCTTATTTCGGTCTGTTTACTGCATTACTTTTAAATTGTCTTTTTTGCTGTTTTTAATTTATATGTGGCGTGTAAAATATAGTGAAATAGCAGCTTATTGCTGCTGTGTTTCGTATGGCTGGTGTAGAAAACTGGAAACATTTTAGTTGAAACGTGGTATTCCATCTTAGTCTTCAAGTGTGACAACGTATCTGTTAATCGATTATAGATGTAGATGCCTATGGGCCACAGTAACCACTCACCATCAGGTGGACTGTGTGCCTATTTGTCATCCTTGTCCTTCAAAAATGTCTCCATGCACGTCATATTGAAAACGATACATTAAAAAAATTACTACTGCAGTAAAAAAGCGATAAAGTTTTAACTTACCATCAAAAATGTCATTATTTTATCTTTGAGTCATTATAGTTATAATCTTAGGCGACAATGGTTCATCAATTAAAAGCATATTTTTAGAAATTTTAATAGTAATTAATTAACAGTTTCTTTGTTTTGTCATACGTAGCCTAAAGTGACAGCGACCCTCAAATTATATAAAATAATTTTATGTATTTTAATAGTAATTAGATGTCAAAAAAACGGCTTACTGGCACACTCTCACAATCTGGCATTTACTTTTGTGTCATGAACTCATGTCTAATTCTGATTTAGTGAAATTAATTTTAAAAATAC
>CAJQZP010001575.1:0-23614 GCA_907164705.1 Parnassius apollo
AACTTTACTTTTTTTACTTTTATAAATATATTATTTTACCGACGAAAATTTTAAAGAAAAATCAAAAATGAGCAACCGACAACCTCCTAGATCCCTAGGTGACTTGCGAGATGTCAGTGTAACAAAACAAAACGGCCCAGAAAAACAGACTTTCCAACTGATAGCTAAATCAGCACGCAACAATTTAATTGGTGCCAGTGGGGATCGAACCCGGGTGGCTCCCGTACTGTGATACTTATAACGAGCGCTAACCATGTGAGCAACCACGGCTCTCAACGACATCGTTCCGTTCGTGTACAGCGCTGAAGATAGCATAGTAAAAAATTAGAGATTGTGGTGTTTGAAATTTGTCATCTATGAGAGTGAATTTTATCTGTGTACTCTGTAATAAATAACTATATAGAAAAAAATGTGAAAATGACATTTCGCCATTTTTGTTTGTGTACTGGTTAGGAACTCGATCAAAAAATTTGATAATTTTTCTGTTTTTATACGTTATTTCTAAACAAATGTGAAAATGACTATTCGCCATATTTGTTTGTGTACTGGTTAGGAACTCGATCAAAAATTTGATAATTTCTCCGTTTTTATACGTTATTTCTAATGTTATTTTATATCAAATTAATTGTGAAGATATTTTCTTTTGGAAATATGTATCATTACGACGATTCAAAAACGTTTACATATAATAATTTACCTCGAAATTCACTATACGTGATTATCATTTATTGATTATGTGTTGTTTAAAAAGTATTCTTATCAGTTTTTTGTGTTAAATGGATGCTAAATATAAAAGAATGCTTCACTATTTATAGCAATTTATTAACGAAATATCTGTTGAGATGTGTCTAGAAATTATTAATACTTATTTTTATATATTTATTAAAATAATAAATAAATAAAAATAAGTATACATTTATCTTTATTGAGTACTAGTTGTTCCCCGCGATCTCGCCCGCGTGGTATATGGATTTCATGGGTTTTAATTTTTTTGCGAGGAACCCTAATTCTTTTTCTAAAACAAAAGTAGTTCAAGTTATTCCTTATATCATCAGCTATCTGCCAGTGAAAGTCCCGTCAAAATAGATCCAGCTGTTTCGGAGGTTAGCTGGAACAAACAGACAGACAGACAGACCGACAGACAGATAAAAATTTTAAAAATTGTGTTTTTTGTTACTATTCATACGTATTTAATAAAAAGCTGTTGTTTTAACATTACAAACCGACACTTCAATTTTATTTATTTGTAAATATAGATATAAGATTTTATTTCTATTGGTGTCATTTTAAGGGGGAATATCATGTACTATTATAATAATAAAGTAATTGTCTCCAGTAAATATTATACTTTTCTTGTAAAACTCGAAATAAAAAATAAATACGATTCATTTTTATATCCCCATATGCTTTATTTTCATCCTTTATTTTTTATTTGACCAATTTTCTTTTAACAAAATTAAATTCTGAATTCGTTGAGCTTTTTGAGAATATTTTTATTTGAATGTTAGATAGGTACCTATATTAGTTTTTCAGTAGTAATAGTTTTTGTTGCGACAGTCTCGCGCGGTCGTAAAAAAAGTTACTACGCGGACAGGTGGGACGAGAATCACTTGCGCGGCGTTGACGGTTCGGTGGATAGGTACCTATCCTACTGTTATTACCTAAATACCCATAACCTACTATACAACAAAATTTGACAAACTGTCGCTGCGTCGTGGACACTAAAATGTAAACTGCCTACCTACCTGCCTAAGTACGTCGTTACTAAGGAAACAGTCTTGACGGGTCACTTGTCTTGATAAAAACTAGTGTTTACATCTAGTGATATTGTGTGTATATAAAAAAAAGTAAGAAGACAGGTAAGTATTTTTTGAAAACAATTTATAGGTAGGCAGAACTAATTAAAATTATTATCTAAATATTATAAATGCGAAAGTTTGGATGGATAGATGTATATTACTCAATCACGCCAGAACAGCTGAAGGGATTTGGATGATATTTAGCTCAGTGATAGGTTATACCTAGTCTGGAATAACACATTTGATACCGTTTATTCAGGTATTTCGTTCCTGTGGGACAATATTCGAGTTCACGCGTTTGAAGCCGCTGGCAACAGCTAGTACGGATATAAACTACAATGACTGTTCCAGTTCATACTTCGGCGTCGTGAACTCTTGAGTGATCGCTGCATGACCACCCGGGAAAAACTAAACATAATAAAATAAGCAATCTATAATAGGTATCTATAGAGCCATAGAGGTATAGTATAAAGCGATAACGCAGCGCCTAATAATTTAGTACGAGTGGCACGATGCCAGGTGAGACAACGTGCTTTTTGGCCGCGCCCACCAATGAGTTCGAGCCCGCGACTTGTGCCACCTACGCAATTCCTTTGTATAGTGCGACGTTGCCACTCTTATTAGTTATTCCGCTTTGTAATATTTTATTTATAGGTGATATTTTGTTTATGTAGGTATTCGATAGATTCCTATAGTCTGTTTTTTTCGCAGGAGACAAAAATAACAGATATTTATTAGATTCGTTTAGCACGAATAATACAGTTTTTATGATTCTGGTTCATTTTAGATTTAATTTTAGTCACTTAAATTTCGTATATTGTTCAAAATAATGAAATAAATCCACAGAATCTGCAGTTACGAAAAAAAGCAATATGATTTTAGTTATATTCAAAATAATGAAATAAATCCACAGAATCTGCAGTTACGAAAAAAAGCAATATCATTTTAGTCTCCGGCGAAAAAAAAGATATATATCATGATTAATTTACCAGCTAGTTATTCGTTTACTAAATACGTAAAAATATTTAGACGTCATTTTTCTTCCAATCTTGCTGTACTGAATATTTACGTAGTCCTTATATTAATAATTATAATTGCATAAGTTGATACAAAATGCTATGCAATTGCTTTACCGCGGCAGTCCCCGAGTGCCACACGTCTTTTTTTTTACTGGTGCTCAGGCAATCCATCTTACTTTACTGAGTGATAACACGTCTGCGTTTTGATTCTTAATAGATATGTTTATGGGTTACTGTATTATATCAGTAGATGGACTATTTTAAGGCATTAAGTGAAAAATATGGTTTCTTTTGGAGTTTCTCTACCCGATAAAGTTCGTAATTTATTTATGTATTTAACCGTTACACTTACAATTACATATTATATGACACTATTCACAAAAGTATACACATTGTTATGTTCTCTTATATGTATATCAATGAAAAATGTATACCTAACATTTACAGATCGAGTCATTCAACTTCATTTTGGATTGATTTGGAGGAGGAATAATGTTCAATATTTCAATGAAAAATTATGCAAATAAGTTATTTACCAAAAAAAGAAAAAACTATTAAAAAGCAGAATCATTTATTAGGAGAAAATATTTTGGGTTAGTATAAAATAAATTCTGTTCTGATCAAATATGCAAAATAGTATCCGCAGTAGAACTAGAGTAACCGACTAAGCTTAACAGATTAGTAAGCTGAATTGGCAATGGGCTGGTCATATAGCTCGATGAACCAATAACTGATAGGGAATAAAGGTTTGAAGAGAGTAACGACCTGGTAAGACATGCTAGAACAAGGTGGAATCAGGTGACTTAGGGACCTTGTTTTGTGGAGTTTCTTGGGGGAAGTAACTGTTCAGCGGTGGACTGCTAAGGAGCTGTTACAGTAATGATGTAAATGGAATTGTTACTCTAATGACAACCTTGATAATCATCCATCCATCCATCTATCCAGCAGTGCCTATAAAAGTCTAGTGTTGAACATAGGCCTTTCCATAGATTGCCTCGTAAGGGTGATTCTGTCATAGCTACCGCAGTTTATCATTATTTTGGATTGTTATCAGGAAGCTGTTGCTGCCCATTTTCTGTATCAATTTCCCTCTGTTTCCTCTTACAAGATCCACGAGATAACATAGAGTAGTTTATTATCTTTTAGATCTACTACACGGCAAACATAATGCATTATATGAAATGTTTTTGCCATAGTTCGTTATTAAAACTCCCTTTTTTACTCGACTGTCCCAGAAGAAAGGTTATGTTTTTCGAGATTATATGTATGTATGTCTATTTCTTTGTCACGCTCTGTAACCTTAGCGGCTTGATGAAAATATGGGTGTCGTTTTATTCGTCTTAATTGTGGATGTGACATAGGTTATAATTTTTTTTTCTTTTCAATAAACGTTTTAAGCAGCAGGGTTTTTAATTACTGTTTCAACATGTAAGCTTGTATTAGATTAATATTATAACAGCTTTATCAATAGATCATTCTTCTATTATGACACCAGTGATTTTTATACTAAGAATCCATTAGTACAACACCCTTTTGTCGAGACAGCGTGGAAACATGTGACATGGACAGATAGCTGGAGCCCTTAAGGAGGCCTTCTCGTCCGTGAGGCGTTTTGAAATATTAAAATGATATACTTTTAATTTTGGACAGAAAGAAAGGATAGCTTTTTCGGAAAATCATTACATTATATACACATAACAACGTTTTGCTTTTGTAGAGTCGTATGTAGAATCTAAGAAATTCGCCGAAACCGTATTTTGTTAGTTTATATGTGGTTTGATTCATTCCGTCTACGAGTCGTCTGGTTATGTTGTTTTCTTATAGAAAATAGCTGACAAACGAGCACACTGTCCACGTGATGGTAAATTGATGCTATGGCTCAAAGACATCTATATTAGTCCTGGGTTAAGGACCAAAATGTAGATGCGTTGTCACCCCTGAGGACTAACATGAAACGACTCATTCCCAGTAAAAAGGGTGCGGTTCTCTATACTCATCATATGAAACACAGCGGCATAATGCTGGCCTTTTACGTTAATATTCTGTGAGGGCGTGTTGCTACCCCGGTCAAGCCGACCCATTCGTACTATTACCTTAATATAGTTGCAGCATGACTCTACCACTAATATGTGCAACCCTTTTTACTATTTATGTTACAAATTAGCAGTTCGTCCATATCTGTGTTCTAATGCTTAGGTATGTTATATAGAGCCCGTATGATTACATGCTGTAGGACATTCCATATTAGTCCTCAGGGTGAGGTGACAATGCATATATAGCCTTATTTGTTTGAAATTATATACAGTAGACACATACCATTAATTTTTTTGAAGTGGTCCCCTTCCCCGGTCGAGACAAACCATTCATGCTACAGCAATTATATAGCTGCAGCGTGACTCCAACACGGAAAATAATGGTAGCAGTATTGAGAGACCACAAAATATGCTGGTCACTCAGAATAATTGAGAAAGCTACTTTTAAAAAGCCAAAGTTTTGCCTCATCTGCGCTTATTTACTTCATTATTATATGGTCTTCACTTTGCTACAAAAAATAACACAAGATACAGTAAAAATTGAGGAGATCTTCTAACGTGTCGTAAATTTACGATTAATTCAACGATTCCCAAAAAGTTTTTTTAATGCTTTAATAATTTTAAAAGTGCAGAAGCAAGATAAGTTTATTATTTATGTTGTAAGTTTTTTTTTATTTAGGTGACAAGCGAACTAACAGTACACCTGTGGATGGAGTGTGACGGTGGTGTTGTCTTAACATAATGTTTCGTAAAGTCAGTGTGGCGTTGTAAAGTCAGTGCAAAGACATCACCACATACCATGTCAGATATGATGGTAATTAAGCATTGGCAAGAATAGTGAACATAAATAACATTACCTTACTATAAGTGACAACTGAAAACAATGGACACCTGCAACCAACTTTGAACTATTATTTAAGGTTACAGATACGTTATCAACATTGTGGACTAAAATGAAATGCCTCTTAACCTGCAAATATACTGCCTCGCTGCTTGGCGACAGAAATATACTATAAGATAGTGATACCACCACGACGGACTTCTCAGGAGTCGTACCACTTAGAAATAATTTTCTTAATCATTACCGTCAACCTGTGAAAATCTACTGCTGGATTGTTATGTTCTCCCATTGTACCGTTACTGTACAGCCTATCGCAAGTCCACTGCTGGGCATCCTTCCCATAGACTTCTGTAGTTGCCACACTTGGTATGCGGGAGGCATTAGGACGATGCTACTGTCTTGCTCCTAGTTGGTTCCCTCTTACGACACCTACAGGACGATATGTGGTAGTGAATATTCTTAGACGACCTCTACGCAGTCAAGTTCGCCATTGTAGAGTTGATTTAATTAATGGGTTATCCCCATATTTCCCAAGTCATCCCGGACATATCTTAAAGATATATGAATATAGACCGAAATATTTTTTTAAATGAGTTAAACGCGTCTGCGGGTCACCTGATGGTAAGTGTCAAACGCCATTTACGAAAGACTTCAGTACCAGAGAATAGAAGAGGTGTTGTTAGCCATTCAAAAAGTTGTATACTCTTTAATAATGCACATCGTGTTTTACGTTGCTGAACAATAGATAACAATAAAACTCAAGCGGGTAATAGATCAAACTACATAAAACACTCACGCCTGTCACCCAGAGGGGTAGGCAGAGACTACAGACTTCCATTTGGCACGATCCTGACACACCTCTCTCGCCTCCTTCACATCCATACACCTCCGCATACATGCTCGTCGGTTAAGGGTACTCCTAATTTGGCCCGTTTTCAATAAATCGCCAATTTGGTCGATAAATTTTCGCCTAGGACGTCCCTTTCCGACTCTGCCATTCACTTCTGCAACATAAATTTTCTTTGTCACTCTTTCCTCATTCATTCTTTCCACATGACCAAACCACCGAAGCATTCCTTTCTTAATCCTGGTCACAACATCATCTTGCAAACCACACTCTTCTCTTATTACACAATTTCTTACCCTGTCATTAAGATTCAGCCCTAACATACTCCTTAACGACCGCATTTCTACTGCGTTCATTCTACTCTCGTGCTTCTTCTGCCACACCCAACTTTCACTACCATATGTTAAAGTAGGGACCAACACAGCATTGTGAATTGCCATACGTGCCTTTTTCGACACATTTTGACTCTTCACAATAGAGTGCAGGGCCCCATTTACTCTATTTCCCGCATTCACTCGTCGTTCTATATCCTTATCATATCTCCCATCCCTGCTAAATACGCAGCCCAAATATACAAACTCATCTACTTGCTCGATCAACTCCCCTTCTATTCTTATTTCACAAATCGTTTTACTTTCTTCTCTTTCAAAAACCATAACCTTCGTCTTACTTGCGTTCACTTTCATACCCCTTTCTTTTAATGATCTGTTCATTAATGTAACCATCATTTGCAACTCGGCCGCCGACGACGCAAGTATAACTTGATCATCGGCGTACAAAAGGCATTTGACGGTTAACTCACCCATTCTTAATCCGCATTCTTCAACTTTCAAATTTTGCAAACAACTGTCCATAAATAGGTTGAACAGCCACGGGGAAGCTACACAGCCCTGTCTGACACCTTTATGGATGTCAAACCAGTCCGAGTAGACCCCGTTGATCCTAACACAAGCACTAGAGTCCCTATAAAGGGACTCCAATGCCCGTATCAAGCCAGCGCTCAACCCAAATGAATTCAGTGTTTGCCATAGCACATCCCTATTCACTCTGTCATAGGCCTTTTCCAAGTCCATGAACGCACAAAAAACCTTTTGGTTTTTGGCCAAAAACTTCTCCGCGATCATGCGCATGGAAAAGACTTGATCTGTACATCCCATTCCCTTTCTAAATCCTGCTTGCACATCCCAAATTTTTCCATCAGTTTCTTTCATGACCCTTTCAATCAGTACCTTAGCATACAGTTTTCCCACAATGCTAAGAAGGCTGATGCCACGGTAGTTTTTACAGTCCTGCTGCGACCCTTTTTCCCTTATATACTGGGACTATCACGGCTTTGCACCAGTCTACCGGTACCCGCTTCAGTTCCCAGCATAAATTAAACAAGGTGTGCAGCAGGCCTGCCACCACTTCCTCTCCAGCCCTTAGCATTTCGAGTGAAACTCTATCATATCCGGCAGCCTTACCTGCTTTCATGCTTTTCATTGCTTTCATTATTTCACCTACACTAATCTCGCTACCTCTTTCCTCTTCTTTCGGAATTTCTACTTCACTTAGTACACACGTTGTCTCCTCACTCATAAACACGCTTTCAAAATATTCCTTCCATCTCTTTAAACTCAAAACTTCATCATTCAGAATATAGCCATTCTCGTCTCTTATAGCATTCATCATAGGCTGTTTTGAATGTCCCCTGGCAGTTCTTACAAGTTTCCAGAACATTTTAATATTTGCCTGGAAATTATCCGATATTCTTCTATCATTCTTATCCGTTCTTTCTTGCTTTTTTCTTTCAACTACTTCTTTTACTCTCTTATTAAGATGTCTAAAGACTGCCTTTTTTCTTTCAATATCATCATTCGTACCGCTAGAATTACCAGCCTTTGTTGCTAGTAAATCTAGCCATGCTCTCTTCTTTGCTTCAACTTCCATACGTACCTCATCATCCCACCATAACGTATTATTTTTCCTTTCATTCTTTCTCTTACTAACACCACATACTTCGGTAGCTGCATCCACTAAACCTTTTTTTACATTTTGCCATACATTCTCCAAGTCTAACTCCTTCATACATAATTCATCCAAACCACTTATATTTTCTTTCAGTCTACATTTGAACTTCTTTTTTCTCACCTTCATCTTGTAACCTTTCTGTTCTAATACGCTGTAACGCAGTGGTAGACACAGATGACCGATGGCGCCAACGCCTGAATAGACCATTAATTCGGCATAGAACCAAATAATGATCCGTTCCTACGTTAGAACCCCGGTAAACCCTTGTATCTACAACTGCGCCCCTCAATCTTTCATCCACAATTATTAAATCTAACTAATCGGATTTGTTTGTAAAAGGTTCAATCAGCCGCGGTTGCTTCATTTGTAAAAGTTTAATCCTTTCGTAAAATTTTGAGCTTCAACCAGCCTAGTTGTCCCAATCCAACGAAGAAGCTTTTAGTATATTTTTATATGTATATACCTATATACAAATAAAATTAAAGTGTCTGTAATATTAATATAAATATCTTCTATTAAGCTTAGGGGTCTATTTGCATGTTGTATAAACAAACATCCCCATGAGCAACGACGCAAAGAAGGTCTCTCTGATATAAGAAAATGAAAATAAAAAAGGAAACATATATCTCTTTAATTTAACATTTATTTTCATCTCGGCATGAGGTACGTGTGATACGAAATATTATTATTTTGAAGTAAGTCAGGATACGCGAGGTGTGTAAAATGTTTTATATTAAAAGGATAAGTCTTTAAGATTTATACCGCTCCTCACGGACGATCGCCTTATGCCTTATATGTGAACTTACAGATAATTGTCTTCACTGCATAGTATACGACGCACTCGTGTCTCTCTAACTTAAATTATATTCGCGTCACAATTCTTCCTTGTTTTAATAAAAGCATACTCAAGCGACTTTTGTCTTGTGTCCTATTTTATTCGAATTAGAATTCGATCGAATTCGAATATAGAATCAGGTGTTACTTTGCGGAAATCAATTAAATTAATTTACTGGGTTCTTCTGTCAATAAATTCACAGCAACAGCCGAAGAGTTGGCAGTATTCCACCCCGTGTCTAAAAAAGGCACGTTAAGCCGTTGATACGAAATATAACAGCTTAATGCTGCAGTGTCTCGAGTAATTTTTCCAGTAAAAGGGTCTCTGGTTCTCTACAATCAGCATTCGAAACATAGCAACGTCAAGTTGCTATTCTACATCAGTATTCTGTGGGAGCGTCGTCCTTACCTATTCGAACCAATCGACTTGACAGAAATTTACACAGATTAGTCAAAAAAAGTTTTGTTAGAGCCAAGTGTGTATGATAAAACAACGCAGTATTATGCAACTTCTAATATAAAAAAGAGTTTTTCTATTTGTCTCAGTTCCAAAAGGGTAAATATAATATTATTTTACTTTGACAAATAATTCCCTTACATGACAAGCTAATGCATTGGTTTGTCAACGTTTTTGCAGTTTCCATTACACGATCTGCCGGAGCTTTTGTTAACATTTATCTCTTTAGTTCTCTTTTGAACTCAAAGGCTAAAGTTATTTATGTAGTTTATTTCATCATCTACATCATTACAGCCCTTCACAAGTCCACTGCTAAATAAAAGTCTCCCCTCAGGAATACCACAAAGCATGGTCCTGAGCCACCTGCACCCATCGACTTCCCGCATGTCTTACCATGTCGTCACTCCATCTAGTGGGGGCCATCCTACACAACACCTACCCCATCGTTTGTCGGTTCTTCGAGCTACATGGCCGGGCTATTGCCACTTAAGCTTACTAATCCGTTTTTGTGACTGTGACTTATTTCAGGTGAAAAGGTGAAAATTTATTATTTTTCATTCGTTAATTTATTAAATTCTATCACAGTCTACTGCTGAACATAACCTTTCCTATAAATAACTTCTTATGAGGGATATTTGCCACAGTTGCCACGCTTGGCAGGCAGGTTTGTTTTACAGAAAAGGGGGCAAACGAGCATGCGGCTCACCCGATGGTAAGTGACTACCGCCGCCCATGAACAGCTGCAATACCAGAGAAAGATGCGTTGCCGAACTTTAAAAAAAAAGAGTAGGCTCTTTTTTTGAAGGTCCCAAAGTCATATCAGTCCGGAAAAATCGATAGTGGTAGACGATTCCACAAACAATTTTTGCGAGGAAGAAAACTTCTTGTAAATCGCACAGTAGTGGACCACCAATTATCCAGGTAGTAAGGATGGCATCTCGAGTTACATCGCGATGTGCGATCATGACATTGAGTGACTAAAATTAATCAAGTGATATCAACATCTCTTCGCAGTGCCAATGAGTCAAGCCGATCAGAAAATGCTCGGTCACTGACGATTCTGTTAGAACTGGTATAAACCAAACAATGTAAGTTGTCCTAGTTATCTAAATAGCTCACTAGTTGGAGCTACTGTCTATGCCTTGTTTTATGTCATTCTGTACAGCCATATAATACTTACTCTTGTGTCAACTGTTTTTTTTTTTTTGTGCTAACTAGATTATAAATAGATCTCAGTTTACCAATTTAATCCATTGTTATTTTCGCCCAATCCCATCAGATTCGAACCGCTCTGCGCTGGATGCGGTCAAATAGAAGGAGCTGGGTATCCCCGACCTGGAGATGGGAACAGTAGAACCTGCGTCTTGTAAAGTTGCAGGAGTTGTGCCGGGATGAAATATTTTCACCAAGCTTTCTAGAGGCCAGTTTGGCCATCTTTTCCAAGTGACCACGATACTACACGTCATTCAATATGTCGACATCAAGGATTCCAAAACTGGCTGAGGTATCTAGGCAAGTGCCCTCAAACTGAGAAAATACGAAAAAGTAGTTCTTTAAGCGGTAAACGCACAAACTTGTGACTTCTGGGGATTAAATCTGTTCCGGTACTCGGTGACGTTTACCCAAGAAATTTTGGCATGGCCAGTATATAAGGCATCATCAGTGCTGTCGTCCGCTTGGAAACGCATGGTACCAGTTTGCAACATATCATTGATATGTATAAGAAATAGGGTTGATGATAGCACGCAGCTTTGTGGAACACCATCAAAGCGGACTTGTAATTGGAGCATGCACCGTCTAGTCCGAACATTATGCTCCGATCAGCCAGAAGAGCCTGCCAGCTCATGTGGTAACTTGAGCAGCTTGATTTCTTTAATAATGGACTCCATTATTTTGGAGAACAAGGATATGATGGCGATAGGCGTGTTTGTAGTTGAATAGATCAAATCGATTACCTTTTTTTAGGGATCGGCTGCACGAAAGCTTTCTTCCATGATTGTGAGACTACGCCTACGCCTGAGGAGTAGGAGTACTGAAAAAATGCGTTAGATCCGATGCCAACTCTGGAACACACGTCCTCAGCACAATTATGGGCATTTCGTTAGGCCAACTCAACTTGTGAAGAGGAGTTTTTAACTTACCGAGCACTATCTGGATCGCACATCAGGCATAGAGCTCTCACACCGCGGAATGGTCGGCGATGTGTTCCTCCCGTCATCGAAATTCGAGTTGGACACAAAAAGAGAGCCTAAAAAATCGGCTTTGTCTTTGGTGGCCTGGACCAGTGTGTCGTCCTCCCTGTGCGGAGATGGTAGTGATGGCTTACAGAAATTCCCTTGGAGGGCCTTGGTGAGAGACCAAAATGCACGGGTTCCCGAAGGAAGGTGAACTAGTTTCTCGCCAATTCTGCCAACGTGCTTATACTTTGCCGTGGCAATAACTCTTTTGCAGGACCTAGAGGCGAAGTTATACTTCTTTTTGAGCGTGGTATTGTTTACAATCCGAGCGTGCCTAAGAATTTGCCCAGGCCCGATATTACTCCTGCTTACTGCTTAATGCAATTTTACAGGAGTGACCAAACCAATGTTGAGATCTGCCTCCGATAGCTATCACAGATGATGGAATAAATAGTCCCAATCCCTGTGGCACTACATTAGTGACAGGGTCAGCAACAGCGCTGGGATCAACCGGCGAGAAACAAACCCACCCCTATGGGTAGTATGCAAACAAAGACCGCATTCCGTCCCAATCCCCTGAGTTGTAATACCAAACACGGTGGCAACCTGCTGAACGCAACCGCGAAGGGAGTGTGAGTTGCACCACAATCTGGATCATTCAATAATCCGAAGAGCCGAGAGGGGCGTTGACGGAAAACTTATATCCATCCGGATTAAAAGTCAGCAGAAGGTCCAATAGGGAAGGTCTATGATCTTCCACGTCTGTAATCCACTTAGGCGAAGTAACTAGTTGTGTCAGACCATATGCCAAGGAAAATCATAAACAGATCTTCCTACATGATCGGTTAAACGTGAACCAAGCAATTCTGCGCGATGAGCGTTAAAAGTATCACGATCTCTGCGGTTGGAATTTGTTGTAATAAGGAATCTTTAGCCATATAGACGATGTCCGAATTGTTACCTTAAGTCAAAGTAAATCATAGCCCTTAAACTCATGTTCACTCAAAAAAGGGTCAAATAATAAAACTAAAAATAATGAAAAAGTACTTGAAGAATGAGTATTGAAGAAGACTCAGACCAATAAATAAATAGAAGTAAAGTATTGACTTCAGGAGCTGTAGAACTATGTGCTCATTATTTATTGTTAATAGTTATTTCAAAAGGTTTTTGACCTCTTTTTTTAGTAAATAATTTCAAATAATGATTGATTATTTGAAAGATTTCGTATTCACACAAAGAAGTTAAAGAAAAAAGAAGTAATTATCCAACGGTAAACAAAAATTATATATTTTTGTATACAAAATTTCATCCAAAACTTAAAGCTGTTTCCGAGAAACCAATTAGATAACTATATATAAACAAGAATAGCTTGCTTTATAGTTTGAGTTTTCTGCACGAATCAATACAATTACATTGCTATGTATGTTATCAATAAAGTTTTCTAAAGAAATTTGGGTTCGATGAGGTTAATTGTACGTCCGCAGCAAATGTAAAGCAATTCGGAAACCTTTGTCTATGGGACGTGATCTGATTAGGTGGGCTCGATCGCAAAATTTTATAGCCAACCTACCAATTTGATTGTAAGTATTAGATGTTTATATACAGTCTGTATAAGAAACTATTTTTTTTTTTTTGGATAAATATTCTATTATTATGTTATTATATTTTTTGTGGCACGCTATGGCGAAGTAAAAGAATCCAATAGTTTATACGAGATAGAATCACACTGCTGCTGTACCATACTTGTAGCATCATTTGATCTGCTCAACCGAAGTAGGACCACATTCGCACAGAGTAGCATCTTAATAGCAACATTAATTGAATAAAAAATTATTTCGTACTGTGTGTTGAAAACCGCATCTGCATTTTGATCCTTATTTGATGATATATAGATCAGATCTAATTACCGTCAGGTGAACACACAATTCTGGTTTGCCACATTTATTCCAAAAATATATAATACCGTGTGAATCGTAAGAGGCGATAGATGAAAACTGAAAGAGGAGTCCGAAAAGGAAGTTGAAAGCAAAATCTTTTATATAACAACTCGATTATAATGTTAATAAACTTGCTAGTCCGCTTAGAAAGCATGGCACCTATAGCAAATATGACACATTCTATGGAAGAGAGCGATGCACCTCTGAACTTGTAGTGGGTTGTAAATAATTAATAATGTTATTAAAACTATACGACTCCTATCAAAATTTACTTGACAGGTATTGATTATTCTTTACAAACCTTTTAATTTTTTTAAAGAATATAGTGACAAACGGTCACATACTCCACTTTATAGTAAGCGAATGCTGTATCACATAAAAATCTTCATCTATCCTTGATTAAGAATCAAAATACAAATGCGTTATCACCTCTGGGGACTAAGATGGAATGCCTTGTTTCCAGTTATAGGAGTCTCTTGAGCACCGAATGAAATTTTATATTTGTTACGTACTTTAATTTTTAACAGTAATAAACTTTCTGTAGCACTAATGCCATGAGTGTTGCAAAGTTAATTATTTGTATTGTTTTACTCTCGACGATGAACTAGTCGCCAAGAGTTTAGTAAAAAAAATGAATTTATAGTGTGGCAGGACTCCTTTTTAACCTAGAAGTCGGTTTGCGAAGGTACCCTCTTACCGGCAAATAGCAGCGCGTGCACTGCTGTGATCCGGTGTGAAGAGTATAATAATGATAATATCATTCAGACCAAATTTTGTTCACGGTGGCCAGTGTCAACGGAGGCCAACCATCTGCGCAGTACAGGAACCTGCCTGAGTGTATGTGCAAACACAACACACTCTGTATTAACTCACTCTTATATTCAGATAGGATCGTAATCCGACACTACCGGAGCGATATTAGGCGCAAGGGTTAAGGCTATAGAGAGCCAACTGTGGAGCATTTCATCATAGTCCACAGATCGGACATGTACTGTAGACATCTTTGTTTGAAGTTAGCTGCAGGTGTCCATTGACTGCATTAGAAACCTACCGTTAGATAAACATTTAATAAATTGATCACTTAAGTTTTATTTTACTTTACTACTACAATTATTTCACGTATTGTCAATGAATATTACTTCAAGTCAAACCCGCGCTTACTGTTTTCCAACTGAGATTATTTGAATATTAGAAATCTCTATTTGAAAATTTTATGTTTTTGTAACGAATACGTTTCCTATTTCACATACTTAATTTTTTCTACAACTTTTATGGTAAGAAGTAGTGTACAGAAAAGTAATATTCATATATGGAAATATTTGTGGCAAAAACTTAGACACATAAATTTTATACTTTGAGATGAAGTTTACGTGATCTCGTTGAAAGTCAGATGAAATATGGCGCACGTTAAATAGTTATTGTATTGCTACATTTTTTAAGGATTTGAGCGTATTAGAAAGGGATAAAACATTTTTCGGTCATTATTTCTTTGGGATGTGTGGAAGGTTAAATAAAACTTTACCCGAGAAAGTTATACGTCAATTAAAAGAATTAACCGAGCCTAGCGAATACGGTATTATAATAAAGGAAATTATAAGTATACAATTATATACAGGTATGTATATAACAATTATATATATATATATACTTAGAATAAAAAAATAATATGCATAACAAGTTGGTTCAAAAAAATTGTTAATAGCGTAAAAAATGGTGCATGTTTGTGTCGGACCTATCCGAGCTTCGAGCTATCGTATTAAATTTAGAATAGTTATAAATATACGAAGCTCAATTATATTTAAAACGAAACAAATTGTTTTCAATAAATTTAGAACCCTATATTACATAAGTTTTGAAGAAAAATTTAATAAACAAAATTATTATTTCAGACAAAATACAATGGCCTTTCTAAGTCGCATAGTGCACTCGGGTTTTGGGTCACTTTAGTGCATTACTTTTGAATTGTCTTTTTGTCCAGTCGAGTTTATGATTTATTTAATTATTTATTTTATTTTACGGATTTTATTTCGATGTCGCTTAGAAAATAAAATTAATACATTTTATATTTTGGTAATTCAGTTGAACAAATGGACATTTACATTTTTAGTTATCCATATAAACGTTACCATTATAGCCTACCAAAGTACACTGCTGAACATAAGCCTCCCCCATATTGCCTCATAGGGAGGACATTTGCCACAGTTGCCACGCTTGGCCAGCAGGTTGGCAACCGCAGTATTTTGTTTAAGTCATTATTAAGAAGACGCCAATCTTCTGATTTGTTTGCCTCTGACGCCTCTTACGACAGCCACGGGTCGCGTTTCATTTAACTTGCTTTTTCTTATTTTATTTTCCGATATTTTGGACTTTATACTGGGTGGATGGGTTAAATTAAACGCGATAAAATATGTAAAATTTGTTTTATTCAATGCGTAGTGTTCGTGTAATTATTGGCTGCTTTACACGCGTCGAATAAACATTTTCCTTGCCTATTTGTAGATGTTGCGCAAAGCAATAATTAAACACAAATGGAACGTGAGGAAAGTTTGGAAGCAATATGTTAGGGAAAGAAATTCTCGATACTATAAATAATGTCCTATCGACCGATTTCAACCACAGCCGAAACTTCATCTCTTCGCTAGATGTTTGCCTTTACCGCCGAGCACGTAAATAAATTTCAATATTTTTACGTGGTAGATCCATGCAGCAGCTATTTCATAGACCACTCACTCACACAATACCAGCGTGAAATGCTCTCACACTATTGCTGTGGTGAGTGAAGAGAACAGGAGAATTTTTATACTGATAACGAGGCATTCCACATTAGTTCGCAAGGAAGGCAACTGCTTTCTGATTTTTAATCTATGATAGACATAAAGGTCTATTGGCCACAAAATTCACTTACTATCGAGTGAACTATGTGCCTTATTCTTTATAAACAAATATACTGTTGCGCATCTCTTGTTTTAGTTTGCCTCTGTAGCCTCTCATGATAACCACGAGATGATTATATGAGGTATTAAATTCCCTTACACCGGTAATATAGTAATTATAAGATATGCAGGCTGATGCTTAGAGGTAGGCGTCAGCCTTTGTAAAAAAGTCTCCGGTTCAAAGTAGCATTGTTTTGCTCTATCACGTTGGTATTCAATGAGAGCGTGCTCTTCCCGTTTGTCTGTGAAATTATGTGTCTTACCTAGTTTGAAGAGCACCTCCATCTCTCCCTCAATTGCGTGTACTATCGAAGTTATCACTAATCCTAACACTACTAGAAAAGATACATCAACATCGATAATACTTAAAGCGATGTTGGGATTAGTAGTTATGGGAATAATGCACGCAATTGAGGGAGTTGCTCTCCAAACCAAGTAAGACATATCATTTTATTTTAATACGCGTATCTAAAAAACGTTAGTAATGAATTTAAACTTTTAAGAATATTTCGAGGTATTCCACATCATCAAGATAAATAAGCTTCAATAAATCCGATCATTATTTATTTTGCCACCTTGAGATCACACTTCAAGTTTCCACTTGTAGTTTAACTAGAAGAAGTAAATACGAAATAACTGTTGTACCAAATAAAGGGATTGTTTGCGAATCTTTCCTTTCCCAAGGCTTTTGAAACTTAACTGGTCGATGAGAACTTTGTACAGGCAATACGAAGAGTTTGCCGTGTTTCATGCAAATAATGTATTGTTATTTATTAGGATATAATAATGATGTACCTAATCTAGACCAAATTCTGCTCACGAAAACGACACATTTACGTAGTACTAGATATTTCTTATAGTCCGATGGTATGGAAATACAATACGATTGGAGAGGGTCCAGGCACAGGACAACACCTTGCAACGTGACAACTCCACTGTCACATTACATCCACAGGTGGACTATTGGTTCGCTTATCACTTAAATAAAAAATAAATTTCAACACATATATAAGAACTATATTGCTTCAACACTTTGAACATTATTAAAGCGTGACTTGAGTTTAAAAAAATACAACAAATCAGTGAATAGATCGTAAATGTATAACACGATAGAAGACCTCTTCGTTTTTACTGTACCTTTAATTCTGTTTTGTTGCGAAATAAAAAAAACATAATATTTAATTGAATAGTCACAGATAGGGCAAAGTTTTGGCTTCAATTGTTGTAGCAGCTTTCCAAATTATTCTAAGTGACCAGCATTTCTTGTGGTCTCTCAATATTGCTACTATTATTTATATGTTAGGCCACGTTTAATTTATATTATTATTGTAGCACGAATGGTTGATCTCGACCGTGAAAGGATTACGTTTTTCTAAAAAAAATGTCCACCTTATGTTAAGTGACTACTGTAGTGTCCACCAGACCCCTGTATATAACATTAAACAAATGAGGCTATATGCATTGTCACCTCACACTGAAGACTAGTATGCAACGCCTTACAGCCTATAATTATCCTGGCTCTCTATAACATACCTTAGAATTGGAACACAGCGATGCACGAACTGCTATTTGGTGACTAAGAATATTAATAATAATCTATATATTGTGTACTATAAATATTGTAATCTATTGAACATTTAAACTCTCTCTTAATATGCTACGTCCGTACGGGGTGTCATGTTCTGTAAATATATTGTACCAACTTTATACTTAGTGCCATGCAAAGAAGGATTACATTAGCACATATAAGTTAGACAGCCATGCTGCGACTATATTAAGGTAGAAGTACGAATGGGTCGTCTCGATCGGGGTAGCACCACGCTCTCAGAGAATACCAACTTAAAATAGCAGTATTATACTGCTGCGTTTCATATGGTGAGTGTAGAGAACTGGAGACTCCTTTTTACTGAAAACGATGCATTCAATGTTAGCCCTGAGAGGTGACAAGGCAACTACATTTTGATTCTTAATCGAGGATAAATGGAGATGTCTATGGACTACAGCATCCACTTACCATCAGGTAGACTGTGTGTTACTCTGTCACCCTTATTCTATAAAAAACAACATAACTAGATGACTCGTATGCGTAAAATGAGTCAAACCAGCTAGAAACTAACAAAATACGGTTCCAGCGAAATTCTGAGATACTTTAAACGGCTCTACAAAAGCTAAATATTGCTATGTGTATATAATCTAATGAATTTCCGAAAGAGCTGTCCTTTCTTTCTGCACATAAAAGAAAAGTAAATTAACAGTTTATGTAAACACATACTTCGGTAGGAAAATGGTAAAAAACATAATTATGTACAAAGGCACTGCTTATTCCATACTGAAATATCTTCCAGTAGGCCTATCGAAGGATAGTTGAAGAAAATAGAAGTAGTAAAGCAAAGAGAGCGTGGCTAGATTTACTAGCGACCAAAGCTGGTAATTCTGGCGGTAAGAATGATGAGAATGAAAGAAAAAAGGCAGAGTTTAAACGTTTAAATAAGAGAGTAAAAGAATTAGTTGAAAGGAAAAAGCAAGAAAGAACGAATAGGAATGATAGAAGAATATCGGATAACTTCCAGGCAAATATTAAAATGTTCTGGAAACTCGTAAGAAATACCAGGGGACTTTCAAAACAGTCTAGATTGAATGCGATACGAGACGAGAATGGCTGTATCCTGAATGATGAAGTGTTGAGTCTAAAGAGATGGAAGGAATATTTTGAAAGCGAATTTATGAGTGAGGAGAAGTGTGAACTAAATAAAATAGAAATTCCGAAAGAAGATGAAAGAGATAGGGAGATAAGTATAGATGAAATAATGAAAGCAATGAAAAGCATGAAAGTAGGTAAGGCAGCCGGATATGATAGAGTTTCACTCGAAATGCTAAGGGCTGGAGAGGACGTGGTGGCAGGCCTGCTGTACACCTTGTTTAATTTATGTTGGGAACTAAAGCGGGTACCGGGAGACTGGTGCAAAGCCGTGATAGTCCCAATATATAAGGGAAAGGGGTCACAGCAGGACTGTAAAAACTACCGTGGTATCAGCCTTCTTAGCATTGTGGGAAAACTGTATGCTAAGGTACTAATTGAAAGAGTTATGTTAGAATTATGTTAGAAAAATTTGGGATGTGCAAGCGGGATTTAGAAAGGGAATGGGGTGTACAGATCAAGTCTTTTCCATGCGCATGATCGCGGAGAAGTTTTTGACGAAAAACCAAAAAGGTTTTTGTGCGTTCATGGACTTGGAAAAGGCTTATGACAGAGTGGACAGGGATGTGTATGGCAAATGCTGAACGCATTTAGATTGAGCGCTGGTTTGATACAGGCATTAAAGTCTCTGTATAGGGACTCGAGTGCTTGTGTTAGAGTCGACGGGGTCTACTCGGACTGGTTTGGCATCCATAAAGGTGTCAGACAGGGCTGTGTAGCTTCCCCATGGCTGTTAAACCTATTTATGGAAAGCTGTTTGGAAAATATGAAAGTTGAAGAATGCGGGTTAAGAATAGGTGAGTTAACCATCAAATGCCTTTTGTACGCCGATGATCAAGTCATACTTGCGTCGTCGGCAGCCGAGTTGCAAATGATGGTTACATTAATGAACAGTTCATTAAAAGAAAGGGGAATGAAAGTGAACGCAAGTAAGACGAAAGTGATGATTTTTGAAAGAGATGAAAGCAAAACGGTATGTGAAATAAGAATAGAAGGAGTGTTAATTGAGCAAGTGGATGAGTTCGTATATTTGGGATGTGTATTCAGCAGGGATAGGAGATATGATAAGGATATGAACGACAAGTGAATGCAGGAAATAAAGTAAATGGGGCTCTACACTCTATTGTGAAAAGTCAGAATGTGTCAAAAAAGGCACGTATGGCAATTCACAGTGCTGTATTAGTCCCTACTTTAACGTATGGTAGTGAAAGTTGGGTGTGGCAGAAGAAGCACGAGAGTAGAATAAATGCAGTAGAAATGCGGTCGCTAAGGAGTATGTTAGGGCTGAATCTGAGTGACAGGGTGAGAAACTGTGTGATAAAAGAAGAGTGTGGTTTGCAAGATGATGCGGTGACCAGGATTAAGAAAGGAATGCTTCGGTGGTTTGGTCATTAGAAAGAATGAATGCGGAAAGACTGACAAAGCAAATATATGTTGCAGAAGTGAATGGAAGAGTCGGAAAGGGACGTCCTAGGCGGAAGTTTGTCGACCAAATTGGCGATATACTAAAAATGGGCCAAATTAAGAGTACCCTTAACCGACGAGCATGTATGCGTAGGTATATGGATGTGGAAGAGGCGAGAAAGGTATGTCAGGATCGTGCTAAATGGAAGTCTGTAGTCTCTACCTACCCCTCTGGGTGACAGGCGTGAGTGTTTATGTATGTATATATTTTAATTAGTGGCAATGGTTCTGGTAGAAGTGCAATTAAACAGTATTGTTGCAATTGTATTGTCAGCCGTCGAACGATAGATTCTGTGCCCATGTCATGAGAGTAATATGGTATTTGGGTTGGGCACAGCATCAGACTAATATATATATATATATATATATATATATATATATATATATATAGCCTCCTGCTCAGTTCCTGGATGATGTATTGATGTATAAATTAGAGGCAAATAATTCCTTAGCTTTCCCAGATGCGTTAGTCATCCAAAATCTTAACAACACCGTAGGTCTCACTGTGTATAGAAAACAATGAATCTCACCATCATCCTTCACACGTTAGCTACCGAGAGCAAATCTTTGTTACAGAGAGCACATGGGATCTGCGACAGCAAACATCTGGCCGTCGAGCTTCAGCACGTCACGCAGGTCAAGAGATAAGAATACAAACAAGCTTCCGAACCTACCGAGTGAAGCCGGGCCACAGTCAAGCGTGTGAAGTACTATCATATGTCAGGGGTGTCACAGACAAGATTGGCTACATCTTGAAGCGAGCTTCTTTTAAAATATTCTACAAGCCTCTGAAGAAGATTAGTGAGTTCTTACCATCCATCCAGGGTCATATTCTTCTAAAAGATGCAGGTGTGTACAGGCTTGATTGTGAACGTGGTCGCTCGACATATAGGGCAAACGAAAAGAACAATTAGAACCCGCGTAAAAGAACATATAGCTGACGTGAAGCATTAAAGTTCAGGGAAGTTTGCAGTTTGTGATCATATCCTAGACGCCCCAACCAGATAGACATAAATTAGATTTGATATACCACAAATCCTCTCCAAGGAACATGAATTCCTGTCAAGGATCATACGTGAGACTATTGAGATAAAAAAATCGTTATTTCAATAGAAAAGGAGGCTTGGTACTACCATCTGATATAAGTTAAGTCTGATCTGATATGTATATCAATGAAAAGTGTACATAACTTTGACAGATGACGTAACGCAACTGCATTTTAGATTATTTGGAGTAGGACTAACGTCCTGTCAATACAAGAAAAATATATTTAAAAAACATAATCAATTATTAAGAGAGAATATTTTTTGTAAGTATAAAATGAATTATTTTCTGATCAAATATGCAAAATAGTCAAATAAAATAGAAAAATCGGTAATAAAAATGTCCGTAGTAGAATTAGACATAGCTCAAATGATCAGTAAGCTGAAGTGGCAATGGGCCGGTTATATAGATAGATGAACTCATAACTGATGGAGAAGAAAGGTTTGAAGTGAGAGCGTCGTACTGATAAGTAAATGTAAGGCGACCTCCCACTAAAGAGTGAACCTGGTAAAACAAGCTGGACGTAGATGGAAGTAAGTGACTCAACACCGTGTTTTGTGGAGTTTCTTGATGATGGTAATGGAATTTTTACTCTAATGAGAACCTTGATTTTCATCCATCCATCCATTCTTCTATCAATCACAGCCTATAAAAGTCCACTGCTGAAGTTAGGCCTTTACATGTTTATCATAGTTTGCGATAATTAGCACGTGCATCTAGTGGGTTGACAACCACAGACCTTCATTATTTTGAGTTCTTATCATCTTCCTAGATGCTGCTGCACTTTTCCTTTTACAATTTCCCTCTGTTGCCTCATACGACATCCACGAGATAACATAGAGTAGTGTATTCTCTTACAGAGCTACTACACGGCAAACATAATGTATTACGAGAAATGTTTTTACCATACCTCGGTATTAAAACTCCCTTTTTTACTCGACATTCAATAAAGCGAAACTTGTTGTCGTGCAGAACCAGCTTGACACGTGTTTGCTGTCACTGATCACTCGTGCTTTTTGTAACAATGATTTTCCTATGGTATCTAACTGTGGAGGATGATGGTGAGTTTCAGTTCAGTCGGTTTGAATGGGTCTTTTTTCTGTATATAGTGTGACCTATGGAGTTGTTAGTATTTAGGAAGACTAACACGTCTAGAAAGGCTAAGGAATTGTTTGCCTCTAACTACATAGTAAATTTAATTTTAGAGTTTATGGAATTAAAAAGTCCCGCTTGCAGAACCTTGGAGTTGCAGGTACAGTAAGAAGGGCTTTCTCCTCAGTCTTTCATAAATATATCGGTGACAATAGAAGTATATGGGTGACAGGTGTGCCCATTACCACACCATCTATTTACTTGTAAAACTCTTCTCTCTACAATAGAAAGCATCTTCAATTTAATTCTTGTAAGGCATAGTAGATCATAAATTCAAAAGTTATTTAATCTTTTTGAATAGCATTCCCTAAAGGCTGATTGCAAAATTAGTCCTTCATTTACCATCATCTTATTTAGGACCATTTTTAC